>BGZK01000972.1:0-236521 GCA_005406025.1 Eumeta japonica | reverse complement strand
CATTTAGATGATCTGTTACAAGTGTACTTAGATAGTGGTTTGTTATGTTTAAGAGGAATAAGTGGTTCTTGTTATATTCTCAGCGCTAATAATTATTACATTGTAATGTGTATACTAATTCAAGAAATAATAACAAAAAAATATTGTTACTTGAGTTCCAAACATCACTGTTAATATAGTTTAAAATAATAATATCGTTGAAGCACGTTTATATATTGCTTTAATTTATATAAGTATTTGAATTACTTACGTAGTTTTTGGAAAACTAAATAAAATATACCGAAAATCAAGTGAACCTGCTCCAAGGCCTATGTATTTAATTGAATTAATTTTCGATATGAAATATTATTAGAGCGACTTGTCTGTAATCGCGACAGCAAACGGCACGACGCTCTCTCATGCTACTCCGTTGTGTGTGTGTGTGTGTGTGTGTTTGTTTGTGTATGGCTCTTATACATATTATACTTCGTTGCATCTTTGTGTGTCTTGTATAGTGTGTAATAATAATAATTATATTCTGTATAATAATAAGAAAAATGAGAATAATAAGAAAATTTATAATAATAATAAATAAAAAAAAGATAGGAATATATTTTTAACAAAACTCTTTTTATTTGTGTTGTTTCGTATTTATTTATATAATCGTTTTCTTTAATTATAAATTCTTTTAATAGACATTGATTTCCATCTTTCATTTCTGCCAAGCGTCCCGTGAGGACTACCATTTTTTTTTAATATTTTTATGGAAAAATTACGATTTTCATATTCGCACACGCGCTTGTTTTTTCAAGGAGATTGGTTGACACCAAACGAATTTTCAACCACCACTCCTCCTCCGATGCCGCGATCTTACAACAACATCAAACGGATGTCGCGTCTACGTAATATCCGGCGGTGTGTTTAGGCTATCGATGCTTTCTCCCTAAGGGGTGATCCCGGACAGCCATGAACGTGCTTCATAGGCGCGCTCCGGCAAAATACCCGCGAACTAATATGAACGTACCCTATATTTATTCAGGTGTATGGGCATGATTTTTTTTTTGGCAACCCTTCAAAGGTCTTACGAGATAGATTTCGCCTTTGAACGATTGTGATGGTTTCTATGTGGAGTCCCCTTTTTTTTGGATAGTGATATGAAAAGTAAATCTTGGTTTTCGATAATGACCGTGTGCATTGCAAGTAAAAATGCTATTTTTTCATGTGATAGAACACATTGAAATGAATTACCAAGAAGTATTAACATTTACATCGTAGTGAATTAAGTGCTAGAAGTGAAATAGTATAGAAGTCTCAAGAAATCCGGTCACGTGTTTGAAGTTTGTTAACGTGTATCTTTATAAATGAATATTAATGTAAGAATGATACAAGTATAATTTCTTTTTGCTTATACCCTTGATTTAGTGTTACTTCAAAATTCTGCGAAATCTACAATGCTTGAAGGCTTTGTGTGACTACCAAACCTACTATAATACTATTGTTGTAATGATAATGTATATACAACAGAACATGTTTTACTTTTGTCTAAATGTGGTGCTCTCAGGTCGGTGTTAAGATAAAACTATATTTTAGCGAATACTTATATGCTTCATAGTTTAAAACTGCTATGAAAGAACTAATAGGACAAGTAAAATATTTAATTTTACAGATATGATCTACTGCGTCGGGGCTGCGGATTTTAATATCCAAAACATAAATATTCTAAATATTTTAATATTAATATTTTTAATTGACGTATAATTTAAAACATTAATATCCAAGCCCAGACTATTGATAAAATAATTTTAGTGTGTCGAACGAATTGGAGATATGAAACAAAGAACATTTATTAATTGAAATGGAAATCCCAACAAATTATAAAATAGTTTTTCGGATGCTTAAATCGAAATAATTCGCAGTTTACATTATAAACTATGAATTATAAATATACAATTAGAATGGTATATAAATTTAATAATTGAGGTTACACTTCTTTAGGCGCGTCAAGGAATAATTATGAGAGTGAATTTTAACGATGCGCGCGCACAGTCATCTAAATCTACAGCACGAAGTTGGTTGGTAAATATCTCACAAATTTTACAGGGAAGGCTACCGACAAAGTAAAAGTAAGAACACAGTAAGTTTCCATGTCCGTATGAATAAAAGATATTTGGATAGAAATATGTGTGTGTGTGCTTGTGGTACATACGGTGGTAAATGATGTTCATTGTTAATTTATTGAAAATACTTGTAAAAAAGTGTTTTTTATAGTATAAACTTTTTCAAGTATAGTTATATAAATTTGATGTTAATTGTCGGTGTGATCTATTTTTATTTGTTTACATAATAAATTCCTATTATTATTTTATTGTTTAATAAATTGTTTGTAATTTTTGGTGTATTGATTGATTTTGTATACACGTATAAAGAAAATTAATTAATTTTGTATATTTGTTCTTACAAACGTAGAACAATGGCATTCTGAATTAAATTTTTTCGGTTGTATTTTTTATTATTATATATGTATTGATCCTGTATTAATCTCCAATAATTCGAGCGATTATCAATAAAAGAACTAAACTTATTTTAACGATATTTAATACAAATGATTACCATCAATTCGATGGGAAATTATTTTTAGTCTTACTTGATACTAGATTATTTGAATTGAAGGATTATTTTTCTATTGTTTAAGAAATATATCAAAATTGGTCTGATTTAAAATTCAACCTCTAGGAGTTGAATAACAAATGTTTCAAAAAAGTTTACAGCAATTAAATACTTACTTACCATCATTATGATCGTACTTAATTTTATACATTGTATAAATTGTTAAGTAAAGTGACACTAAAATGAAAAATATTACCTTTTCAGCAAAAAAAAAAAGGTTACGAATTCAATGAAAAATTCAAAAGAATGAAATAAAACTAAGTTTTGCAATTTTAACTAATTACTTTTCCACTGTGTTAGAATTAATCAATTTTAAGTTAATGCCAAACAAACGATAATAGACAGCATACGGAATAGTTGAGAAGAACTCTTGATGCACGTACTTTGAAGGTAGGAGGAAAATCCCCAGTAAGTTTGTTCCTAATATTTGGATTTTATTCAATGTTATTTGTTTGGCATCAACTCGAAATAAAATAGATAAAATCTATAACATAATTTGGACGACACTTTTTCATACCTAAGAATTCCAAAAATTACACTCTTCTCTCTCTTTGAATATTATCATAGAGATGGAAAACTTCGATTAAGTTGGCGCAAGTAGCAAGTATGCCGATAGAGCGAAACACCTATGCCGTAAAGAGCTAGCGACCCCGGTGTGCATTCGCAGAATATGCGACGCGAAACTTGCTTTATGAGCCTCTATACAAACTTCTCTCGTTAGGACCTGTGGCGACATCTGGCGGATACGAGGACCGACTTAGTTTCCCAGGTCTTATTAGCGAAACCTAACAGCGCTGTAATCTTGAAAAACGTGTATTACTTTATACATTATTAAATATATCCTTATAGGAGTACTATTTTTTTTAAGATAGTAAAAGTAACAATTTTATCTTTGAAAAGGAAAATATTTGAACAATACTATCTTTGCATAAAAATTGTGCAATATGAAAATTATCACAAAACGTTTTACCACAAATAAAGAGCGATCTCTGCGTTATAAAGCAAAGGATCGAGACCTCACAATTCTCCTTCTTCGACTCAAAGAGTCGGTTCGATTATTGCAAAAAAACAATGCTTTACTAAAAAAAAAACATCAGTCAAGTGCCAGTTGGATTCTCGTGGAGAAGGTTCTATCCTATAAAATATTGCATTAGTCCTCGGCAAAATTAAACAACATATTATTACGATATAGCCCTTTCGTAGTTTGAACGATTGTGAAATAAAGTAAAGCAAACACCAAGAAAAACGGATTTTTTTCATTCTATTATATACTGAAACAAAAATGAACTATGAAACCACTGAAACACTTAATTGATTGTCTTCGTTACTGCGCTGATCACCAGAAATAAAAAAAATAAACTAACAATGTTTAAATTACGGTACTTATATCTGCAAACCACGAATAAAACAATTCGTAAACAAACAAATAACTGGTATTATGTTGAGTACTTTAATACAAATATTTATTTTACGATTTAAATTAATCAAAATTCACAGAAAATGTAAACAATTACTTCCGCGTATTTCGAGATAACCAAGGGGAATCTTATTCTGTTATTTCTATAATAAAAGGTTATTCTGCTACCTTAATATTTTTTATTAGCTTAATTCGCAACAATCTTTTATAAATATTTTTTTCACACGACTGTTTTAGGTTTCCTGTTCGAGTTTTAAGTCTTATTTACGTTTGCGTTTTCTTATATCTACGAGCATCTTCTAATCCGTGTTTTTCCTTAAAATCTTATGACCAATAAGTTAAAAGATAGGAAAAGATCGATTGTCGTATATATAATATCTCTAATACCTATATATGAGAATTAAAAAAAATTGTTTCTTTTGTCATCATATATCCGTTCATCTAATATGTTACATGATGTACTTGACCAAAGTTTTTTTATGATTTTTCATTAAAATGTAATTCGTTTATTTGCGCGTTACGATCGTGACTAGGTCATCTAATTCTACATGCGTACCAAATCACACAGTTTTTTCGTCCATTAAAGTCGGAGGAAATAGGTTGTGACGCACAAACAAACAGACAGACACGAGAATGATTCCGTTAAGTTTTGTTTTTTCGTCGGCTGTACGGAACCCCAGTCACTCAATTGTACTCAAAACACCTAATAGTGAAAATATTTGAAATTATGAAATTGTCGTACCTAACAAATAACATTGTATCAAACTACTCAATCGCTATCGAAGGCTTATTCTGTGTGTGTACTGATCCATAAATTTACATTTTCAATACAATTTATGCAATTTATTATCAGCCGATGTATATATCAATATTATTCTCTTTATGTGGATAATGAAAAGAAAAAATCTTACAAATATTATGGATCATTAAATTTGAAGCGGTTCGGTGAGAGTTTATTTACCGGTTATAATGCAAAGTTAACATTTGCGTTTGACCATTTAATCAGAGGAAGGTTCGCCCCGTTCTATAAATATTAAAAGAGCTAAGGACGGCTTCTACTATCTAGCGATCTTCAAAATGTATAGCGGAGGCTCGGAAAAAAAAAGTTTCTCAAAAACGAACAGAGAGCAAATCTGAAATCTTCTCTGATAACTCTCTAATGTAAGTGATTGTGTTCCTGCTCGTGTAAGAGGCTTTGTTTCTTACAAAAAAAAAATAGAAAGGGGAAGGTCAAAGATAGCGGGGTACAGTGGTTGGCAAAATATGTACTGTACATTCTGTTAAAAAAAAATTGATTTTATATGTCATTGTGACCTAGAAATGTACAATATATAAAAAAAATATTTGAAGTTGAATGACATCTTGAAAACTGTTACTTGCTGACTTTAAATAAGGCACTTTTAACTTCCTGCTATGAAAATTGAAAAATTTTCATAAAATAAGAAAGTTACTGTTTTCAGCCCGATTTTCGAATATCGTTTTTTTATCATACCTCGACATTTTGGGCTCCTAAAAATCTCTTTCGACGATGAAGACGTGATGTGCGTGCGCGTGAGTGTACGAATGCCTGTGTTTGTCTGGGTGTGTTGTGTGATGAAGAAACTTAAACTATATCAAAATCAGTGGGTTCGTCCGAAAGATATCGTGAACAAAAATCGTAATGAACTGTTTATTCAAAATAACTTTTGAAGTTTGTACTGAACTGATGTTTGGTATGAGTTAACTTTTATAACAACATTTATGATTAATTTATTGAAATTTTGGTAAGGGACAATAGTATAGATATGGGTCTAAAATTGTTGGGGTTTGGTACATTACTGCTTTTAAAATATAAATGCGTAAACTCGTAGAGCTAAAAACATAATAAGATTGTATTTTTGAGTTTGGAGAGCTTGGAAAAGCGCAAAAATCGATCTTTCGAACTTAATAATTCGCTGTCAGGTATACTAGATTTTCAGTTCGAAAGTAACTAAAAGTTTCAGGACTGGTTTATAAGGTCAACCGTTTTTCGAATTCTTGAGCTCATAAAGCTCAAACATAAGTCTTGAGTATTGAGACATATTTTTGAAACGTAAAGAGCACGAAAGCACATTGATAAACATACTAGCGAAATATTTTAGGAATGGCCTGCAGGGGTTAACCTTTATGCAGATGTTTTGTTAGGTTTTGTACGTACTTCGAAATATATGTATATTCCTATTCCTCTTAACTTCTATATATATATATCTAAAAGTTATAAGGAATAGTTGCGGTATCAGTAAATGAACAAAAATATAGAATGTCATAGGGTGTCACTATGGATATGTGTACTGGATTATACAAAATTGTTAACACCACTGTTCAGTTGTATATTATATAAATTCATATTATATTACTTTAACTTACACATCAAACCATGAAGTCATATTTCGCTTAATGCATAATCCACGGAGAGGCAGAATTGAGCAAGGTATGTTTCGAACCTGTCCCATTCTGATTAGAAATATTTGCAGTGTAGTTTGTTCAGGTTTGCACAATTTGAAATTACTGGTGTCGCGTCCGATGCAACCATATATCGTCGCAAAGATAATGAAAATGTGAATTTATGAAAGGGTAATTTATGTATGGATTCCCTATGCAATTAATAACTTATTTTACTCATGTTTTCTAATTTGAGTTTGTTGATAAATAAAGGGTATTATTAACTGTTTTCTTTAGAAAAAAAGTGCATGTCTTTAAATATTGAATCACTTAGTGTAAATGTATTCCATATCACTGGAGCAGATGGTCTTTTGGCTATTTAAACTAAGCCATTCCAATGATATCTAATATTCCAGCTTGTGGTTGTTTTTCTATATCAAAATGTTTTGTAGTTAGTGTGCATACGGCGTCTTCCTTAAGACATCAAGGTGTTAGTAATATTATGGGCGGTCGAAAAGTTAGTTGATTTAACTGTCACGATCGTCGCTCTTGCTGGCCAGAAAAGCACCGTTGGTTGTGCGCCTGAACTAGACATGGCACAGCCGGGTCAAGCAGAACTCTTAAGAAAAATTTAAAGCGCCTTTTATCTTATATCGTGATTGGTCAGATAATTAGCTTCAACAAGCAGTTTTCCACCAAAATTTTATTAGCCGGCTCGAGTATGTAAGCTTGCTGTACAAGAGCTCTGAAACCGTCTTAAACCTGATATTCTAAACAGGATCCCAAATTAATAATACCTAAATTTATATAAGCTGACAAAAATTATTGCAAAAAGCTTATAATAGCTTAAACCGTTAGTCTATGATATATTTTCAGTAAAGAGAATCTTTAATCGTGTTTTAGACTCTTGATGACAGTTTTGCAAATATGTAAATGCAGCCTAAGTTCATTACTTGAAAAGTGAAATATTCAATTCTGCAAAATATAACATGAACAAGGATTCTTTCGATTCGAAACAGCCTTTATGAAGCAAAAAATTTCGGAAGAAATTCCATTTATATACATAAAGTTATAAAAGTAATAAGCAAAGAAAGATTAAAAACGAGAAGTTAATTTTATACTAACGGGCGAATATTTTTTATTTTGCTTAAAATGCATTGAAAATGTTTAAAACTACAATATATTAGAGCGGTAAATTATTCGCGTCAGTCAGCCTTTAACAAGCTTTAATAATTTTCTAAATCGGTGAACAATATTAAATATTGCCAAAATTTGAACTGCGATGCCTTCAAATGCAATTTAATTTGCTTTTTTTCCATTATGAAGTCTTTGATTAGCTGCGACATTTAACAATGTACCTCTTTAATAACAGTTATTGACTCTTTTTATCCTCTAGCAGATATAAGAGCTTTGAGCATAATATTGCTAATTTATGGACATAATCTTTTAGTCAGATCATATCGATCAATGCGTGATCTACGCTATAACAAAGTTCCGCTAATGTGTTCTTTGGGCGGTTATAGACTTACAGGAATTTATTTGATAAGACCATTCACAGCAATTATTCGCATATTTACATACAGATACAATTCTGAAAAGACTCTGAAACTTATTTCAGATGACCGACTTGCAACTTGTGAATAATTCATTCTAAATAAATGAATTAAATTTGACCTTAAGACTTCGATGAATTATATATATTATATCGAAAGCTTGAAAGGAAGCTTTAACTCAACTCGAATTCCAAAATTAGTCCATGAAACGTATACAGTTCATAGACATAGAAATAGATGAACCTTGCTTTAAAAAAAAATGAAAGATCAGCCCATAAAATGTACGGGATATTTGATACGGCCCAGTAGTAATCGTTAATGAAGTAGGAGGCGGAGCGGAATATTTCCTTATCCCCTTTCTTCAACTCCTGAAAGATTTTCATAGGAAAAATACGCGGCAAGTGTACCCTTTTTACATCGTGTCGAACTGTACAAGGCGAAAAGAAAGCAATTTCAAGGCGGCCGAGCCGCGCCGGCGCAATTGAAACGCGGCCGATTTGCATAAATACACCAAACAATACTGATTATCTTGACTGGGGGGTTCTGACGTAATCTCCGCTCATAATGCGAAACAACAATGGACGGGGAATAGACTTTTATTTCTGGGATCAGAAAAATTAGCCCGTGTTTCGCTGCAGAGCCCAGCACGGAAGACGCCGGGCGAGCGTGAGACGGTTTTAATGACATTTTGGTTAGGTACATTTCTTATTTTACGTGATCATAGTGTGCACAAGGCCGTTGCGCATTATGACACTTTAATACATGTGAAGTTCTTCTTACAGTAATTGAGGTTGACCTACGAATAACAAGTAGTAAGTATAGTCTTTTAGTGCAACGTCGATTTGTATGCAGTACTTGTAGTAGGTATGTCTGTTTGTTTACTTTATCTACAAACTCAGGCCCATTTCTTAGACGATAAGGCAGAGGCCACGAGTCTGCCCGTGGTACGATATTTACATAGCTTTTTTTTTTCAATACCAATTATCCAATAGTCGCTTTACGTAAACATATGTGCTGTATTCCTGAAAAACAAAACAACAGTTCTTGAAGGGTTCGATTATTTTATAAAGTGAGTATTAAATTTGTTGCAATAGCCACTCTATGTTGCAACATCTTCATGGGCAAGTCGTTTATGGAGGATCGAATTCTTGTACATACTACTTCTATATCTTTTCTTCGTCGAAATAGTCAAAAATAGGAATAAAAGACACTGTAGTCGTAAACGGAGGTTTTGAAAACTTAGGTTAGCGCGGTAAAAAAAAAAGTTGTGAATATAATAAAATGCAAAATACATAATTAAAAATAAATTATATTTTATTAATTTGAATTAAGTTTTTATCCGGATGTTGTTGTATTTCATCGAATACTAAAATGAAATCCTTTTAGTTAAAACAAGCGACTTTGAAAGCGTGACTTTGAAAGAATTAAGAACATGTGTCGCCTGAAACTTTATTACAATCGAGATGCCTAAAATCTTATTCGCTTTTAAGAAATACAACCATCATGCACATATATTTGCTCTTTTTTAAATCCTTTGTAAAGTAACCCACTGTAAATTGAGACAGTCTATACAATATAGAAAAAAGTTTTGATTTTCAAACTCTATAGTCACTCAAGATAAATACTGAAACTGACAATTATGTGTTACCAGAAATGTTCTTTCTGCATGTTTTCCATTACTTACTACAAATATCTTAGGTTTTTTAATTATCCGCTGTGAAAATTGAAAAATTTCCATTAAATTGGGAAGTTAATGTTTTCACTCCAATTTTCGAAACCTAAGTCATCACCATATCTTTTAGGGACCTAGGAATCTATTTCGACCATTTTTCGAGTGACGTCTATATGTCTTTATGTGTGTCTGTATGTCTGTATGTGTATCATTTGAATGGACCAACCGAATTTAGAAAAATGTTTTCTGGAAATAAACCGATACCAAAATTTAATCAGCTCTTTTTTCCAAATTAAACAAAGTAAAAAAAATTGGTTCCTAGTTGTTCCTCTTAAAAAAACAACTCAAATCGTTCCTAAATGTATCAAAACCGACTGACTTGTTCCAGATTTAATGTTATAGAAAAATTTTAGTAAAAGTTTTTTTTTTTTTAAATATTTCTTAAGCTACTATTAATATTTCTTAAACCGATAAATTCTAAAATCGATCTCGGTCTTTTCTTTAAAAAACAATGTCGGTCGTCGCAATTTACTTCAATTTATATCAGTTGGTTCATTAGAGAGATATCGTTAACGAAATATTCGCTGAAAAAGGGTTTTTTCAAAATAGCATGTGAAATTCTTGATAGATTGATGTTTAATATACGGTCAACTTTTCCTGCTTAGAAAACTGTGCCAACTATCGTAAAGCAGATGAAAATCGAACAACATGTTCGGAAGATGTCATAGTTGGAATATTAAACAAATAGCGTATTTGACTTCTCGCTAAGAAAATTGAAAAATTCTAATATAGGCCAAGTATGCTTTAATTATGGGTACCTTTAAACGAATATTTCTAGAAAACTGTTATACCTAGCAAACTCAAAAAAAAAATTCTAAGTATACAAAATATGTTCTGAGTTCTACCGTAGGGAAAGCTTAAATACACAGCACGTTCTTTATGATAAAAAATACTAAAGTACGTTCACTTAAAACACTAATACCAATAAATTTCTAACAGGACAAACGATAAAAAAACAAAATTTAAACATTATTAGTAAATTATAATTATACAGGGTTGGCCTTAAGCATTTTTGTTTATAATAAATAGTTTTCTCATTATAAATAAAAAACTAAAATGTCGCTTACGACAAAAAGTTCTGCGTAACTAAATGACAATCCATCTTCCTTACTTTGCCGCTTTAAGTCGATTCTCCTTCTCACAAAACAGTGTGGGGCGTGACGCGTTGCGTTTGGCATTGCACTTGGCCTTAAGAAGACGCTGTTTTCATTCTGATTAGAAAATAGAATCTTCATCAGATCTCGAAGGCTTAGGGTCCGAAGAATCTATTTTCTTCATTTTCCGAGTGATACATACATATATATATATATATATATATATATATATATATATATATATATATATATATATATATATCTGTGTGTGTGTGTGTGTTCTACCGATAAAATCCAAAATCTATGTAGCTCTTCTGCTTAGAAAGTAACGCCAATGTTTGTAAACTGCATCAAAATTAGTTGGTTCGTTCGAGAGATATAGTTAACGAAAAATTTACAAAAAAGATTTTATACAAAGTAACTTCTAAAGTTTTTGTTGGATAGCTGTTTGGTATCCATCAACTTTCTTTTATTAAAATATTGTGTTCAATGCTATAAAGCAGATCAAATCGAACAACGGGCTTGATAGATATATTAATTTACAAGTAAAAATAGTGTTTTAAGTAAATTTAAATGTTTTGAATTTGTATAGTTGAAAGCGAATCAAAATTATATTTTTAAGCTCAAAGAGCTTGAACTTTTGAGGTCAAACTCAATAATATATTTTTGAAAACTTTAAGCTCGCAAGCAGCAAAAGTTTCAGGACTGGCCTATAAGCTCGGCTATTTTAAAATTATTGAGTTCGAAAAGCTTAAAAATAAGTCTTTGAGCTTTGAGGCAACTATATTGATGAACTTAAGCAGCTCAAGACATGACGATAAACTTTAAAGCAGGGAGTTTTAGGAATGGGCTGCAGGTCCAACCGTTTTACAGATTTTTCTTCTATATACTAGTGCATCTGAAATTTGTATATATAATATAGTCCAAGTTCAGCCAATAGACATTTAAGCTTTAGAAGTTGTATGCAAGAATGTTCAGATACTGATTTCAAGGAGATAGAAATGATTGAGGTGGTAAATAGCGCATGAAATGATTCGATTAAGGTAAGGTGCGACGTGCGCCGGCCACTTTCACTCGAATTTGACATGTATCGTGCCTTAAATGACTTTAGGGAACGACACGTGTCACTTATTATTATATATATAATAAGTGACAGACGAATGTGAAGATTTCTACGTCCATCTGTTTTTAATCAAAATGCAAATTTTATAGATAATAATTATTAGAGGAATACGTCTCTGTCGGGTTGCCAATCACAATATGGTCGGAATTACTTTAATTAAAATTTTAATAATAATTTTTTTATTTAACTATTTCGTTCAGTGGAGTTCAATTGAATGGAGTGGAGTTAACTGGAGTTAATTATTTCAAAGAAAAATATGTAAGGAACTTACCATCTCTCATTTAACCGTAACCTCTTGATTTGTTGACACCTGATCAAAAAGAGGTTTCGTCCAAATAGGAAATGGCTACTCAAACATTTTTAAGTTTCTTACATATTTTCCTTGAAATGAATCACAATTCATCTTGTAAATTAGAGAAGGAAATTGTTTTCAAAAAATTATTAATAAAATTTTAATTGAATTGCTTGCGGCCATATTATGATTGGCAACCCGGCAGAAAAGTATTCCTCTAAACAATTATTAGATAATTATAAATATTACTTATTTTTATAACAGTTTTCAATGTTCGTAAGTAAATATAAATAATTATTAAAGTTATTTATGAAAATTGTATTTTGTTTAAAATACACATGGTCGTAGATATCTTAAAGTCGAATCTTGTACTAATTAATACCTATCTAATAACTCCAATGATAAAATAAAAATAAATGCTTATGATTGGCGTTCGAACAATAATGTCAGTTTTGGTGAATAAAGAAAATCACATTTTAAATTATTTTTTAGAGCACATATTACGTTTTCCTAGATTTTTAAAACAGGACATTTAGTTATTTGAATGCGTTACCTTCAACCCCCAAAATTCAGATATTCCTGGATTTTTCGGAATGCAAGTTAAAACACGTGGCTATAAAAAAAAAAATAATAAGTTAAGTGGTAGAAAGCAATGTTCGTTCATAACTTAAATCCATATTTCATGAACTCATTAGTTCTCTGCTCGAGGAAAACTTGAAGTCAGCGAACGCGGATACACTCCGGCAATATTAGCTGCTGCTAAATCGATTTCCTCTTACCTTAATGAAAGCACTTCAGACGTCGGCGCTGAAAGTTACTTTCAGCATCGCATTCTGCTCTCGTTGTGCTAGGCAAACGGAATTTTGTGTTCACTCTGGTTTTTGATATGTTGAAATTGAACGTCATTCAAAAATTTTAAATCTATGAGCATAATTAAAAGTAGTCATGAATTTTGCAATAAAATAAAAGGACTATAAAAATTAATCGTAGTTTGTAATTCTTTTTTTAATTATTTCAAATTTGTGTGCGATTGATTTGCTTGTTTCTGCTGTTGGCTTCTGTCATTGTTCCGCTCGCTGGAAATACCATCAAAACAGCTGGCATTCCACTATCGTAGACTTCATGTGCAATTTTCTACTATTTACCGTACAATTTTGGAATGATTTATAAATGACCAATGACAAGAATGTCTTGAAGAAAGGAGCCTACTCCTTTTAAAAAAGATTGGCATCTCCCTGCTAACTCCTGATGAGTTGCGGGTGTTCCTGGGCGGCGATAACCATCTACTCCCTAGTGGCGCGTATGCTCGTTTGCTCCCTAAAAGTCATACATAAAGAAAAAATTGTACATAAAAACATTCGTAAAAGAAAAGAAATGTGTTTAAGATTCTAAGACGATTTAGAATGAAATAGTTCGCTTCAGGTACAGTAAGTTATCATAAACTATTGTTTACAATAATTAAAACAACATTTTATAATATGATTCCAGCTGAAATATTTAAAATTTGCCATTTGCTGAGTTTAAGCTATCGTTAAAAGAAAGTTATATGGCAAGAGCTATTATATCGTGTCTGTATATCTTAATGAAAAAGGCCCCTGGGATTGAATTGCTCTGCTATTAGGTTGCTTCATATATATTTTAAATGTCGTCTAAATTATTAATTAATGAACCTTTCGTATAGATGAGTAAAAAGAGCAAGCCTTGAGGTTCTTGCTCATTTTTCTCTCGATAAATCAGCATTTGGAATGGGTGGTAAAAACGAAAAGAATTCATTAATGACGTATTTCAAGTGTAATTTGATTACCTACGATATAAAGATATTTTTGATTTTATTCATGGGGAGAGGGGTATTCCAAAACCAATATACGCCCTCTCTCCACAGTTTAATCATTTTTAATTCAATTCTGTTCCGTAATGATTGTGAATATAGCTTTGTATGATAAATATACTGTTTTTCTTATACTTTTCGAATATTTTTCTAAAAATTTCATTAATTTATAATATTCACAATTCTAAGGGCTTCTTCCATTATTTCTTTTTTAAATTGACTTTTAATGAAAAGTCACTTTTAAAATTAAAGGGGGCGCCTACTTATATATAATTGATAATCATTAGTCCTTATTTTTTGTTATTGCTATATAGTTATAAAAACTAAATTGTAGCCAAGGAAGAGTGAATTTAATTTCTGTTCATGATAAAGAAAAAAATGAAAAGAGAGAAAAGATAGTGAGAGTCGTAATTCATTCTATGAACAGGCGGATGGAAACGCTGTTGCTAGTCAAAAACTAAAAAAGCGTTCATCGGATATCGAATGCAGTCGGTAGCGGATCGTTACTTTACACGGTAGTATCCCGAAGAGTCCTCCGAGCGGACGGTCGATTTGAATACATTCGTTTAGTGTCTGGTAATAATGTCTCGACGAGTGGGTGCTCCACGACTTCGAGTGGATTCGTCTCCGGAGCAAAATCAAAGGAGGAGTCGAGGTCCCGTCGAAGAAGTTATGATTTGTCGTTTTAGTCGAAACTCGGCCCTCAAACGAATTAAAGATGAGACGAAAGCGAGGCCAATCAGCAAAACGTTGTCGACGTCACAAAGACTGTAGCGTGAAAATGTTTTTCTCGGAAAGGAGTCCGTATTTCAATGCGAGATGAGGTTTGTGATCGAACTCGTTATTGTTTTACGAATTTTAAGGAACCAAGAAAGGTTTAGTTTAGTTTACATTAAGATTTAGTTTACATATAAATGAATAGTATCAGTAGAAATTTAGAAGTGAAAACTTTTCTCCATTGAAAATCTCTACTAAAGTTTTTGAAATAGTCCTATCTAAAATTAATTGAAGCATAATCACTTTAGAAAACGGATGATTTTATTATATACAAAATTGTGTAGAATATTACAAAATTACAGCTTATTATAAAAAATAATTTGTTTATGCACAAATTATGTTTTTCGGTATCCAAAGTGATGGTTGAAAATTTTAAAGATTATTCACTTTAATAAATATGTCACATTTATATGATTAACCTTCAAGAGTTTCCTATGTCTTAGAAAGCCGCATCAGATCATGACAGATAGTGTCCAGCTACAATATCAGGTCCGGATCAAATGGTTATTGAATTATATCAGCATGCGCCAGAAGTATTTTTGGAATAAGTAACAAAAATCATCGGAAAAGCATGTGAGAGCAATTCCTTTCCGCAAGAATGGGTGGAGGCAATTCAAATTCCAATCTCCAAAAAAGCTGAACCACAGTTCGTGAATGATTACAGACAGATAGCAATCTGTAATGCAGGCTACAGAATTTACGCCTCTTACCTCTTAAAACTTTTATATTAAGAAATCAAATCTATGGTCAATTATCAAGCGGCCTTTATGAGGTACAGATCAACGGACGATCACATATTTGTAGTTAGATGGTTTTTGGTTGAGAAACGGAAGGCAAGCAAGCCCATGTATGTACTGTAACTCGGCATAGAAAAGCATTTGATTCGGTAGACTTTTCTACTCTATATGATATTCTGAGAACAAGAGTCAATATTACTTTAGCCAACAGAATCATGTCTTGTATCAAAGAACACATGCCAATCCTATGATTTGGTCAAAAAAACTCAAAATGTTACCAAAAGAAAAAGTGTCAAACAAGGATGTCCACTCTCATCTCGGCTTTTTACCATTGTGTTGGACGACGTCTTAAGAACTCTAGAGGAGTTAGTCAATGAAATAAGGTTGGACCGGGATGCAGAAATGAATCTCCCCGTTATATAATCATTGGCAAACGACATTATTATTATAGACGATAGCACCATAGTTCTTACTAATATAATGAAAAACTTAAAATAACTATTAATATCAGTGAACTTAAAATTAAATGAAACTAAGACCAAGATGTTAGTCAGAGATCCAATCAACAAGAGCATAGCCAGAAACATAAAAAAATAAATGGAGTCCTAATCACTCTCGTGGACACAATTAAATATCTGGGCACGTATCTGACTTCAGAGCTGAGTCGGAGGGACACGATAAAGGCAAGATGTAAATAAGCAATATGCAATGCAAAAGGTCTCATTTCCTTCATCAAGAAGACCAAAATGCACTGGAAAATCGCCAAGTTGACTTACAAAATGGTGATTTCTGCCTTCATGACATATGGTCTGAACGTAGTAGCACTAATAAAATCAAATAGAACAAGACTGAAACAGTATGAAAGATAGATCCTGAAAGACATGTTACAAGGCGCAAGAAATAAACCTAAACTGAAAACACAAGAAATCCTCAAAGGAAAAACAATCATCAAAATCATCAAGGTTAGAAAAAATATGCTATTACGGTCATCTTTTAAGAAGAGACCAACCCCACATACTTAACTCTGCTCTAAGATACATTACAACAAAGAGAAAAGTTGGACGTCCTATGTACATATGGGACGATTCGTTTCAACGAGACTTAAGTTATCACAATAGAAACCAATAGGAATGGGCCACATTATTTCAGAACGAAACAGAAATGAAAATGGCTGCGGATGAAGTATACCAACTCTCAGAAACGGACGCTGAAAGCTCTGCACCAAGTGAAAAAAAATGAAGAATAAAAGATTAACTGGAGAAATAAATTTATTTCAGATATCTAATATACATAAGTATGTGTGTATATATATGCACGTTACTACAACAGGAATAAAGATGAACAAAGCAAATTAGAGATTAGGCAGGCTGTGAACTCTACCAACCCTCACTAACACCGAAAGTTTATACTAAGCAAAGAAAATGAAGTATAAAAGATTAACTGAGGAAAAAAAATATGAAAAAAGGATATTTTATAGCACACATGAGTTATCACAACAGGAACCAAAGGGAACAATGCTGCATTAGCAAAGAGCAATGTAGAAACTAAAAGATTGCGGATAAACCACACCAGTTTCTAGAAGAAGACACTGAAAGTTCTGCAGCAAGCAAAGGAAACGGAGAACGGAAGACAAACGGAAGAAACTTGTTCTTTCCCACTGTATATATATATATTGACACATTATAATATCTATTACTTATTCTGAATCCAGTTTCTGTCTAAAGGTTGCACTAATTTCGGGTGGCTCTACATTCTCGTCACTCCTAGTCCATACTAAAACCTGCACTGCCCCCTTTAATTACGCTCCCTTCAGTGTACCGGGACTTGTTCCTTTCAGTTATTGCGACTGGCTGAAAGTTGAGCGATGATGATGATGAAATGGCAAGTTAAAACTATCAAAACTTCGCACTTTTTCTAGCATTACAAATTGATATTCAGGGCATTGATTTAATCAAAAATGATATCTGTTCCCATTGATTCATCTATAAAACTTTTTTGGTAATTTTTCAAATATTAAATTTATATTGCGCAACAATTTATTAGTAATTTTATATAAATTAAATAACATGTTAATTTTCTTTTTCAAATGAGTTTGAACAAAAAGCAGGAATTGTAAGTTTTACTATAAACGACTATAAAATGTATAAAGCAATACATTTTAAAATCTGCGATATTATAATAATAAACACGATCGATTCAAGTTCAGAGCCATACAAGGCTGTAGCGTATAAGCGAATGCTCTTGATTATCTATCTCGCTCTAACGTATGTGTTTATTCGTAATATGCATATCCTGCTCTATCTTCGTTTTTAATTACAGATCTAATGCTGGAAACATGGACCTTAATACGGACATGCTCTATTATAAAAGCTATTTATTTTTCTTTGGCGTAGATAATGAATAGAGTTCAAAATCTCAACTTTCAAGGAGTTTGAATCAGTTCGAATAAGCTCAGTGAACTCGTTAACTGCTAAGTGGCAAACTGCCGGCTTACGGCAGACCTCGCGGTTTGCGGTTGTCGAGTTCCGAGGCCGGACGGTTGAAATCGTGGGCCGAGTTCTAACATTGTCGAAAAAACTCGTTCTTCTTCAAGCCGTGCAGCAGTGGAGTGGGGGGTAATTGATTTATGTCGTAAGTTATTTATTTTGATTTTCGTCTTAAGCTATCTTATTGTGAGTTGATTCTACTGACCATACAGGTGATTTCGTTTCGTCGGCTTATTCTATTTTTTTTGTGTTCGTACGTGAATATCTTTTTTTCCTTTCTGTCTCTATTTTATTATATCTTATTTTCTTCTGCAAGAGCATACTCAGCTCTGTGCAATGGAGTAAATCGTAAACTAAAGCCGGCCACTTCGCGGTTGGTTTTGTCTACGCAACACCATACACAAAATATTAAATGGATGTAGTGTGTGGTGTGGGAGAAATACTTACCCGTACCCAGATACCGGGTTTACTCAGGGAGAGGGCAGCTGCCCTTATCTGCCTCCCCCTGTGTATGCACTTGGTCTCCTTCACTAATGTTATTAGATTCAACAGGGAAGTGTCGTGTAGGATCACGAGTTGAAAATGAAATGTAGTAGATTGTTTAGTATTTGTATTTTATAAACCGCCTCTTTAAGTTTTTATATATTTTAACACATTTATTTGGCATAAATCTGAAAATGTTTCGGATTTTATTGATCGAGTATAAAAAAATTCTACAAAAAATAGGTTTAAATACTTTTATTTTAGTTTCGGCATTAATTGCTTCAATATTGGGAATAAACTTGCAAATTTTACCTCATCGTTAGTGCACCTGACAGAAAATAAAACCATACTGCCACGTTCAACTCGTGTTTACTTTTGGATAAGCTTTCATATTCAGTGATCATCGATTTCTAGAATCATATAATCGTATTGATTTTTTGAGCTTTGTTGGTAACTTTAGTTTTCTTCACTAATTTTTTTATTCGGTTTTCTCTTACGCAAAGAAACTTATAGTTTTTACCGTCGTACGTTCAATGACTGAATTGTTTATGCGACCAATGTAGGGGACCACGTCTGTTATCCGTATATTATTTATTTATTTTTATATTAGGGCTTACAAAAAGTGATAATCGAGAATTGCCAGCATAAAAAGAATTATACATATGTATGTGTATGCAATTACACTAGCGCTATTTACAAAGTATTTGTAATACGACAAGGAGCGTTATAAGCGTTTGTTGCGATCCACTTCAGTCGGTGCCATCAGCAGTTACTTATGGCATGTACCGTATTTATTTTAAATGAAGGAATTCTTTAACATATAATAGACATAAAAATTGGTAGCAAATGATTTTTTTTACAAGAAACGACGTAGCGAGTAATTATTATTAAATTTGAAATGTAAAACTGAGCGGAGATTATAAAAACTTTTTTGAAATGTTTAGTGTCGATTTTGGATATCTTATTAATTTAATGGGCCCGAAGATTTCTAATCAAACGACGAACACGAGAAAACCAATCATAATTCAAAGCAGCAAAGAAACTACGGTGAAAAATGGTATAATGGTGTGCATACATGGGGTTTCATAATAATTCTTTTTGTCTATCGAAATCTACAAAAACTAAAATTGTTGTGCCTGAACACACAAAATCACTCATTTATGTCCTTAAGAGATGCACCTGAACTGTGTAGAGCTACAAAACACGTCCGGACGGCGAGCGAGGCCCACGGCGCGTTCTTTCGTGTTCATGTCAAAAAACCGATAATCAACGGATAACCGCGAATGGTGTCGCGTGCGTCTAGCGCTACTCGGTCTTGGCGTATAGACGGTGTAGCGCCACATGTAACGCTACACCGTCTGTACGCGGCTTAACAAGTGTGCGATGGTGCATAACATGTATATCGACAACAAAGCGAACCGTCAAGATATATTAAACGTATTTAAGATTTTACGCGCTGCATATTAATTGTAAAGAGACATCCAATCATCACTCTTCAAACGTGCAATTTAGAGTATCGTTTTACTAATTATCTTTAGTTTAATTGTAAAAACTCCCTGTTTTCGAACCATCGTTTTAGGTATCGAAATATAATAACATAGAGATATAATAATATCAAAATATTGGACTATAAAATGCTGTATTGTTTCCCGATTGCTGACCAGCAAAGAACGCTGGCTGAAACGATAAAGATACGTCTCAGTTGTTGAATTATATCATAAAGTTAGCCAGCATACTCACTCTTCACAAACTTGTATTTTATACTAGATTTTTAGCAAAAAGTATGAATACCCGATCGATTGGGATTTCTTTGTAATATATGGTGATTTTCATGGGAAAAAGAACGAAGTATAAATATAAGAATAACAAAATTATAAAATAAACCAATGCAGAATATGACTGACGCTTTGGTCGATTATTGTTATTTTATTTAGAAAATTATTTGAATTTACCAAAAGACGATTTTTCACGGATAAAATACGCATAAGTATATAATAGAACGACAGTAAAATTTTAAATCCGCACTTTAATCGTATTTTTAGTGAAATCAATGAAGAAAAAATTGGTGACGTTAATTTGAGTTGAATTAAATTTTTTACATACCTTTGTCTTATATGCAACAGACAGCAAATTTTTATATCCGCTCTCTTAGTATATTCTAGTTTAAGTTTTGGTTATTCTATATTTTTAACAAATCTGTTTAAGACATTTTTGATGTGAAACACTTATTGGTACGCCTTGGAAGTAAAAGTCGACCTGTTTGACGTCACGGCGTGACGTCTGCCGTCAACACAAATTAATTACACTCATTTTGTGCAGTCATGCCCCTGCTACGCCACCTCTCTCGATTACCTTGTATGTGTGTGTGCACGCATATATTGCACACTTGTCTTTGTGAGTTGCATACTATTATTATCCGACTACAATATACTTGACATGTTTACCGTTTCTGTGCACTCCTAGTTGTTTTTCTTTAAAATATTATTGTTTTTAAAGTGCTTAAAATAATTGCCTTTAATAATAGCGACAACAATATTAAAACGAAATCAATTATCTGTTTACGAATACATATATGTAATTGTAATAATAATTGAAACAAAAAAAATGTAAGATTTTGTTAATGAAATTATTTATTTTTTATTATTTTGCTCCATACTTTCTTTATTGGTTCTTATTAATTATAAAATCTAATATTAACTTTAATGTTTCACATCTTTCATCACGACCAAATGTTTTTCTTTGTATGCTTTACCGGCATAAACAATTAATAAAGACGTAAAACGAATAACAGCAATACAACCTTCAGGTAGTAAGTTTTATATTGTAATAATGGCATATATAGAACGAAACGCGAAAACAAAAGCGTCATTTGTCGAGCAGACGTCAAATTTCATCACGCATGTGCCTCGTTGCTAATGAGTATAAATAAGGTGCTTTACAATCAAATAACTAAAGGATAGTTAGTGAAATAAAGAAAAATGTATTCTGGGGTCAGATGTCTATTACCATTTTAATAATATTGCATCGATAGCGTAGGGTTGCGTTCGGGAATTTGTATATGGCGCAATAAAATCAGCTTCTCTTTAGATTTTCGTACGTTAAAATAAAATCTTTATATGATCACTTCGTTGTCTGCTTATCCGTTCGTCTGGTCTGTATGATTATATGTTTATCTGTTTGTGAAGACCCGTTTTTTAAGGAAGGCGTGGAAGTATTAATTTGAAATTAATATCAAATACTTAGTCTGTGGTTCCTTGCAGAGTATGATTTGATACTCGCAAGTAAAGCAAAATCTGAAAAAAATTATTAATTTGTAAATACATCGCTTAAAAAACTGTTTTCTTTTTACCATCACAAAATAACAACTGCGATTGGAGTATGGATCTTGATGTAGACCGATGTATAGAACATTATTTAAGTTTCCACTTTTAAAAATTTGGAATGTCCAAACGTTAAGGTACTTGAAATGTTTTATCGAAAAATCTCGTGATAAAAAAAAAATAAGATAATAAAGTTTGTACGAGTGCTGGTGCGCATTTTATTCGCACTTATCTGGTGTTTTTTTTTAAGTAATACGCTTTAGAAACGTTATATCAAACATTTCGTATGTTGCCCAGTACATGTGCGATGCTAATGTATTCATAACACGAACTGAGTCGAGACGAAACGGCGGCATGAAATGGTCCGAACAAACGTCACGACATTTGCCGTGTCGTGTCGGACAAGAGCTCGAATTCGGGTTGAATTTTAAAAACGAAACAGCAATTTCGACTCACAAAGGGTAGAGGAGAAAAAGGGTTAAATTGGTGGAGGGTAATTTTTCGAATAACGCTTCTTGTTTAGGTAAGTTAATGGATTGTGTATAAATTACACTAGAAATTGTATAAGTGTGAAATGCTAAATTATGTTTTGTTAATTTTAAAAAATTAAAGCTGTTCGTGGTTGTATATAGAAAATTGAATGCATTTAAATTAAACGCTATTAAATGGTGAATATCTTTCCCAGTCTTTATCCTAATCAGGTACGTTTGTGATATTTTTATGTAATAGCTTTCCTCCTACTCCTATTGGTCCTCATGAGAATATAATCTAACTCACACCTCCAAAACTACGAAGTATACAATTCTCATAAAATAAAAAAAATCAACATTAGATCCTAACTTGTATAATCCCGTTTGTTACAGTAATGTAAGTGAAGTAAAGTGGTAATTTGATTTGCTCTGGGCTTCAATATGATCGCATGTGGCTTTGATCGTACGCAATAATTATGTTAATAATATTGCACACCGTAATATTTGTACATAATATATGGTAATACAAGAACATACGCCATGATCATATTGTACGCAATGAATAGAGCAAACGTCACCCTGTCAATTCAATAAATTTAGTGAACAACCGTCGAGTACGGAAACCGATAAGTAAGTTTTCAAATATTAACGATCGACACGATTGTACTTTATAGGCTATTTATGTAGTTGAAATGACATAAATGTAACTTAGAATAAACAAAGAGTCGAATTGAAGAATATAGAATCTGGAGAAGAAAGTGATAGCAAAGTGACTTTAGACTAAGAGAGTGACAAGGCCTATATATGAAAATGCCTCTGCACTATTCCTTAGGATTTTCGACATAGTCGTTGTTTGGAAATTTTTCTGTCAATATTTTCATGTTATGTTTTTATCGTTCTATTTGAAACAAAGATGATGTAATAAAAACCCATTACGCAAAAATAAACGACATTTGGCTAAAGCAGCCTACTCACCATTTGATTTTAAAATTTAGTTGAATTATTAAGTCTTAAAAATAAAATGTTTTCGATATTTTTCTGTCATTATTTTGGTCTTGTCTCGTACTTTTCATATTGCATAATTTTATCGACAAGTGATTAATAGTGATATAAAAATGCTTAAAAAACATTTTCCCAAATCGTCGAAGCGCACAATCACTTATTAACAAACTGTATTCTGCATTAAATGTAATTTCAACAGCGATTGGATGAATTATCCACTTTTGACTAAAACAGTATTGGAATTTTTCAAATTGTTAAAGGTATCTACTCGTTATGGTGCATCGAATTGAACAGACCAAAAGTTCTTGTCATAGAGCACATGCACTAACTCAAGCGCCCTCTACACCACAACGTGGAATAAATCATTAGGGGTTTTTAGTCGATATTTAGACGATACCTTGAGCTACCTCATGGTATAATATTTTGTCAACAACTGTTTACGAGAAGAGAAGGTAATTTTGTTCGAATGATCGGACACATTTGCGTCGTAACGTTCTGTCGAGTTTTGACGTGACAACGTCTTAAATTAGGTTGCGTCACTTATGAAAAGTGTAACGCTCGGTAACGTAACGATGAGTCACCGAACGAGAGGCCCGCCGAATGCCTTGCGTCTCTCCCACTCAACTATGATCGGTCTCGAATTAGCATAGCTTGCAAATGTATTGCAATTGTATGTATATTTGTATATAAATACGTATGTATGTGTAAAGGTAAAAATAAAATTTTGTTAATATGAAATTCAGTGAGATTCTTTGTATAAATTAATGTTTTAAATATAATTCTTTGTATAAATAAATGTTTTAAATTGTTACTATTATTTCATCCTTCTTCCTACTATACGAATGAATATTCACATTAAAATGATTTTACCATTCAAAGTCGTTGTCACGTAAAACTTTCGCCCGTATACCGACTTTATTTAATGTCGACTTCTAGTGCAGCTATCGAAAGACAGTACAGAATATTCAAGTTGAAACTGTAACTATACTTACACTACTCATATAAACTTCTACAGCAGAACCCCGTCCTCTTTTAGAAAGAGTGGTATTAGGCACAATATATATCCATGCTAGCTCTGTATACATAAGAAACTTGTCATGTTTTCGAAGTTTTTGAAATATCGTTTACAGCTTGTAGGTGTCACCACGTTATTTATCGTTTCAGCTTGAAGAATAACTAATCTATATCTCATTGTGTCTATGACATAGAAAAAATTTGATTTGTGCCGTCCAAAAATCAAATCCACTCTACGTATAGTTAACCTATCGTTGATTTTGAGACAGGTTTATTTAACTTACATAGTAGATTATAGATATAAGTTATAGGTATCAATGATGGGTTGTGGAAATATGGGCAGTTCGGAGAATTTACAGTTTTACATGTAATAGAAATAATTTGGAGTACATTAACGAATAAATATGTTTTCTCTGCACTATTACAATTAAGTTGCAATAACAAGACGAATGTATTCAAAATTATTCGCTTATTTTTCAATAAGTATATCATCCCCAGTGTTTAAAAACCTTTTTTCCTAACAGCCATAAACAATACATATATATAAAAGTAACCTGACCGACTGATATAATAATGCACAGATACGGATGAAATGTTGTATGGAAAACAGAAACCGCTGAAGCTATTTCTGTCAAAATTTATGTTTTAGCTTATCATTATTAATGAGTAATAATGACATGCATCGTTCTTCAAAGTAAATCTTAAAGGGCATGAAATAAGATATGAATTATTTGTATAAAAACGTAACCACCGAAGCTATTAACAATAAAACTTATATTTTAGTTTATTATTACAATTGAAAAATAACCAATGAGCGTGAAATAAAGGATGAAATGTTTTAAGAAAAATCGAAACCGCTATGTGTATTTGTTTATGTTTTTGGGCGATTAAGCCATTCTTTTGTTTATTATGAAATTAGCTAGATGTTGTACGTGCGAACGATAAGCTTTGTAAAAAAAAATTAGCTTCATCTTCATATTTCTGATATTTAGATTCTAATAATTCTTGCACTCAAAGAAAGCTACACAATTCCCGAGTAATATAGCTTAAATTTTATTTTGATACTACTAGTAATTGCTATGTCTTTATCCAAATCAGAATCGTGATTTGTATCAAAATCGGAATTGCATAAAGATTGAGTGACAGAGATAACGATTGCGGTATTGATTTTGCAATGGGGCGATATACAAGATGAAGACATTCATTTTATGTCTACGCAGATGGAGTTGCGGGCAAAAGCTAGTATATTATGTAGTCTCACACCGTTTACGCAAACAAAAAATAAAAGCACGATTTCGGCGCTTTTAGTGGTTTGTGTATTCATATAAATCATATCAGACGAAACACAAAATCTGTTTGTACACCAAATAAATATATTCATACCGTAAATATATTTTTAAGGTTGTTTATATGATTTATTTAATATTTTATTTATCATAAAATAGAAAATTATAAACATGGTTAAACATTTTAATGGATTTATCATAGCTTTTTTTTCATTGTCATTTAAGGAATTTATAGAAAAAAAAATGATGTAATATAATGTTATTATCACTGTCTAATACGATCTTTAATCACATCGCAGAAAAGACTGAAAAAGTCAATAGATAAATTCTTTCTCCTAATATACCTAAAATGTTCGTTCGAGTGCTGATAGCTTTTAAATTACGACTGAAATGCCTCATTTACGCCTAAGTGCCTCCAATTTGATTCGTTCAAACGAAAAAGTCCCTTAACACTCTCAGTACATCATACAGGACGTAGTGACCGACGTCACGAAGCAGGAATCCACTTTATCGTATGCGACACCATGACCCATGGTATCCGTGACCCTTCGCACGCCCGACCTCCGCATAGAGCTCGCGAATAAACCACCTGCGAAAATGTAGGATATCATGGGGTATTTTTTTTTTCGACTCCTTGCAAATTCCGGACGCGTGTCGCCCGCACAAGGGCCAATAAGAATCTACGAATGCGCCCGAGTGAGGTGTCACATTGAAGGGGGGTGCGGGTTCGATGCGTGGTCTGAATCTTAGATTTCGCGCGTCATCAACGCAGTTTTTTACGGTCTCCGGCGAGCATACGACTCACGGAGCTTCCGTTTCGCTCTCGGTCGGGTTGGCGAAGTGTAAATAATGAGTTTCCAATTTCGTCGTATTAATTTCGGTAGTGCTATTTTTAAGGGAAATTCCAATGAATTACTAACTAAATTATCTGTAAATTGTAATCTCTGATTATTTGCACTTAGATAGCGAATATTCTTCCTGACATGAAAAGAATAGTTATTCTTTTCATGTCCTGCATGAAATGAATAATTTAGAATAATAAAGAAAAATAATAACATGAAAAGAAAGCAATCAAATTTCTTTCAAATTTCTTTCAAATTTCTTTGAAAAGCAAAGAAATTTGATTGCTCAAGGACCGACTTCCTGGTGTGAAAAAGATTTACTTCCCATGAGTGAAGAGAGAAAATTGTTTCTATCATAGTAACAATGGTCTAGATCGCTGTATAATATTCTAGTAAATATTTCTTACCTATGAATTTGAGTATTCAGTCTCTGAATAGATCCACGTGTTTGTAAGGAGATTGCACGAGGCACGCTAAGTGAGGCAGAATGTTTTGGGCCTGTGTTGAGGCCTTTCTAAGCAATTTATTTTCACATTACTACTGAAACCGTAAATTTGTTCACAATTGCTTACAGCCGAAATATGATATTGAAAATAGCTAAGGTGAAACATTTTCTCGGATTATTATAACACGTATTTTCTGAAATAAAATTATTTGCTTATCTACTTTACAATAAAATATAAATAGCGATTATACACGAGTCGGAGGAAATTAAAAATAGTTTTTAGTATCAACGAATCATAATAATAAATCATCGACATGTCTGTTGTTCTGAATTGCTGTTGTTTTGGATTCCAAAAATGACTTGGATTCCAATTTTTTGATATTATAAAGAAAGGGCTAGTGTTCGCTTCGCCCAATAAATTTGACTGTGTACTTAATAAAGTAATAAAGAACATTCTTAGATCCGTTAATCGACTCTATTCTAGAGCCTAACACGATACCGATTACGTCTTGATCTCTACCCCGTTTCCAACCCAGGTTCGTTTCTGAATTGATTACTGTTAGCCGTCGATGATACGATCAATACGAAAGATCTATCTCGACTATTCTTTAGCTTATTAGAATTCTGTACGTAACATTTTGAAATGGAATCAAATGACGGTATGACTTCCAAGTGTTTCTGTCCGTAGTTATTAATATTTTACGTTCAGCACATAACAAAAATTATTTCATCTATTCACGATAAAATGATTTTAGATGCTTTTTTTTAATTAATATTAGTTTGCTACTATAATTATTTTGTATCATGTGTTGCATCATTAAAAAGAATATGGTCTAAAGATTGACATCGTATTGTTTTTTTAAATTTTTAGACGCATTAATATTTTAGCCTTTAAGTCGAAACTCGAGATTGTTCCGTGTCTTCTACTATTTTAAAATCTATAGCAATTGCAGAACGAAATAAACTAGAACATTAAACGTAATACAGACGGAATTTTAATACGTTCAGGGGGAAAATGTGTTTTGAGAAAATAAGGGTTGTAAGGGCGCGAAATTAACTACGTGAGCTGATTACCGAATCTGTTTTGAATATTAATTTTTCTCGAAAATAATTAAGTTGAGCATACGAGGGTTTGAGATTAACAGAACCATGTGACAGATTCAAGGCCGCTATTTGGTCGCACCAATTAAGAGTGTAACCAGGATTTATTTAGGAACGAACAGACAAGGGATAAGGGGAAGTATTGAGAAAAAATAATCTTTATTTTTGTCCTTTGGTATCCTTTGGTAAGTGTTATTTCAATAGTAACAAATTCATTTATCCCGCTGTTAAGATTTCCTATATTTTTCATGAAGACCTGAAATAGATCGATTCGAAAATTTACTGAAATTTAAACTTTTGTCCGGAGAGGTTCTATCGGGGGAATTTCGTCAAATTTAGTTTGGTGCTGTAGTCGTGAAGACATAACAAGCAGACAAACACACTCAATTTCGACTTCATGATTTTAATTTGGGAATTAATTAAGTGTTCCGATCTTTTTGCATATAAGAACCAGTTGTGTTTTTACCAGAAACACGAAAATGAACTAATCTGACCAGTAAGATATTCAATTCTAACAGAATACACACGTGAACTAATGTATTCCGAAGTTGCTTTGCTTTTTTTTCGGTAAATGAGAGTTCCAGTAGCCCACTCCCTTCTTCGTTAGGTATCCTATTCTCATATATAAGACCGACGCCGCACTAGTGACTTTTCTCGACCTTTGGGATTGCGAGAACCCATGGGCGACGGTAATCTCTCTCCTTCTCTCTGGTATTCGTTTGCCCCTTAAAATGATCCAAACCAAAACATACTTAAAAAAACATCTCCTTCCCTGACGGAAATTTATGACAGTTCTTTGTGTCTTTACCTAAGACTGAATAATGAAATAAAATCAAAATCAATAATATTTTGATTATTGGTCTCTAAGAAATGGCATGCTCTTGAAATAAGTCATTAAAAAAATATTTTCGACTTGAATACTATTCAATATTCATCCTGATTCAACTTGTCAAACCTTTTTCAGGTTTTCAGGGGTCGATCGAATTTGCTCATGAGGTCATACACCGTAGTAAGTCCTCAAGGCAATAAATAACCTCAGGAACTTTACAGTTCAGACAGAGACAAATATTTTTTTTTTACTCAAATTGGGTTTAGGCAAACGACTAGCTGTATGGAATATTTATTTTATTTAAAGCTGTGCACTTATATTTTTAACTTACCCAAATTGACCAACTCGCTCAATGCCTCAGACGGTAGGCAAAGCCGTCACAATTCAATCGTATTGACGACCGTTAGCAGCTTCCTGCCGCGCTGACTCAAAGTGGAGGCCGTTTGATATCCCAAGTCCAATCTGAAATGAAATGAACGTATTATGGGAAATTATGCTATAGTAATGCGGGTGACTAAAACCCGCTTCGACAAACATACCCTTAAGCAAAAGCAACCCTGTCGAACGGCACTCGATCGGTTTAAGTGGAGAGCGCGCCGTGCGGAGAGAGACGCCATTATAATCAGTTTAACAGCGCTCCGATGACGTGATCCGGATTTGCATGTGTAATGCGGATAAGTGCAATGGGTGGGGCCGAGCGGGGATGCTTTGCTTTCGAGAGGGAATCCGGTTTCGTTTCGACAGACAGACTCCCCTTTGGATCGGTCTAGATAAATTGCCTGCACGTTGAGATTAATGAATGACGAGCGTGCAACTGGAGCCGAAAATTAATCACTTTCAAAATTTTAAACGTCAAACAAATGACTGGGGTTTGTATAAAGCGATGACTTGTGAACGAAATGAGTGGCGTCAGAAGTGACGTCCGGCGAGTAAATCTCTAAACATAATATTCACATTCGTTTTATGTTCGAAATTAAAAATAAGTTGTTTTAAGGTCGAAATTTTAATATACCTCTATTTAAATTTAGCTCTGGTTTCAAATTTATCGTCAAAATACACTTTTACTAGTTTTCACCATTTTCATCGCGTCAGGCTTTTATTCTGATTGAGGAATTCGAGCAGAAAACTCACCATTTGTTTTCTAATGCATGACAGCACCTGTTAATGTATGTGTGGTAACACCCTGCGGTACGGTAATACGGTAATAATAGTACGGTAATATTATGGTATAGCTACAATACGGTAACCTATGATACTTACGGCTTGATAATCATTAATGAAATCGCCTGCGGCCAAGAATCGAGTCCGTTATCTTCGGATTTTAAGGCGACGCTGTCACTCCCGGTTACCACCTTAGTCATTTCTGGTCGATAACGTTGTCAAGCGCAGCATCTGAAAAAGCGTCTGAAACGGACATATAGACAGACAAGCGGTATCTCATTTCAAAATTATATGATAAATTCGATGTCGCTCGTTAATAATTTTGTAAGGCCGTATATGCCCAGCGGTTCTACGCGAAGTCGACGAGAACGCGTCTGTACAAAAATAACATTATTAGTCAAAATTCGTTAACTCAAATTGAGTTGAATGGGCCCATTCGACCCACCTGGCGCCTTCATATTTAAATGCGTATTTAAGAGGAAATTTGTTTGCATTTCCCCTTTCAGCGCCAAAGGAGGGGGTTACCCCTAAAAGGTGCCATTAAGTCGAGTGTTATTATAACGCCTTTTAAACTGTTCCTTACATAATGGCAGTGAAGTTCGTGCTGAAACATGAGACACGGCCTGCTCCAATTTACGCGAGGAAAGTTGGCGAAGGCGTAAGCACTTCCTGAATTACGTTTTAACGCGCCGGAGAGATGTATTACGATAATTATTTTAATTGGACTCAAGTTTTGTTCGAACGTAATTAGCGGCTCGTGAGGGGGCGCGCGGGTGATCGATGACGTCACCATTAATTGAGGCTTAATTGCTTTTCACGTTACTATTGTTCGGCGTTCCGTTAAAATAAACGTATAAAAAATATTTATTTAGCATTATATGCTAAATAAATATTTAGCAAAAATAGATAGCAATATATTAAAAAAATATTCTGAATGATCTCGCAGGGAATAGCAAACCATTTTCCATTACGCGTTCAGTAATTCTGTATTTGTTTCAATCAGCAGTAAGTGATCACCTCAGACTTCCCTATACTATCCCTGGCAATACGTACTGTTTCACAACTTTTGTCTTTAGGCAATGAGATCTGTCTGTTTCGACATATATGTTTATGTTGAACTGACAGATAACAATGTCTAGTCCAATACATCTAAAAATTGTGATTGAATATCAAAAAAACATCGAGGTTTGACTATGTCGTGGATATGGCGCGTATTTTATCTGAACACTGGTACGTAACGGATAATATTTTCTTTGAGCGAATTACATGCACAATTATTTTTGAATATCAAGAATTCCTTGAGATTTTGTAGAGTCATAAACGTGGTAGTGAAACATTAGTGCACGTTTCACTACTACGTTTATAACTGAGCCATCCATCATTAACTTATCATCATCAGCTCAGCAGCATGACTATCGTATGCAAAAACTAGAACAAGAGAAAACAAAAGTTGAAACACACTGTAACATCGTGTTTCTCTTAGAAGTAAGTTTAAAGAAATTGGAATTTTAAGTATGACATCACAGTTTATTTAGCAAAATTTGATACACGTTAAAAAAATTTAGAATATTTTAATAAAAAAAATAATCACAGACATAATTTCAACACTAGAAATAAAAATGAACAGTGTTTACATGTTAGTCAACTGCAGAGGGTTCCAAATTCTTTTATGGGGCTCTGTGTTCGCATGTTCAATAAGGTTTCCATAAATATGCAAAATTTACCTTTATACAAATTTAAAGTATTTATTAAGCAAACATTTTGAATAAAAGGGTATTATACAATCTCTGAATATTTAGAAGATAAATGGACATAATGACGTCAGGTTTTTTTCTGCAATAATTTTATATATGAATGCATTTATATATAATTGGTTTGAAAAGAGCTATCCTCAAGCTTTTCGCTTGTTCTTCTCGAAGAATGACTGGCTTACAAACGAATGGTAATTAAAAAAAGTGGAAATAATTAAAAGTAATTAAAAAACTGTAAATTCTTTAAATGTTATGACGTATTGATTGTGTTATATTATAACCTATGAAATAAAGATATTTTGAATTTGAATCGTAGTCACCTTCTTGTTCTTCAAAATAAGAAAATATCTTACTTGCATTAACCGTCAGCTTCTGGGCCACTTATAGGAACACTAGTTGGTAAATGAGCGCTAGCTCGGTATTGACAAGGAATGCTCAACTGATGATCTTCTCACTTTTTTGACCTGCAGTCGCAATCGGTGGTTAATTTATGGGTTCAAGGTAATGCAAGTGTCCTTCAAAGTTGTGTATTGCCTTCTGCTTTATTGATTCTGCATAGCAATAATTTACTGAAAGTAACATTCGTTGTTATGCCAATTAGTACTGTAAATGCGTTATATTTCTGCTACACTAATATCTCTCGGTATTGTTTTGGTAAGTGACATAATAAAGGATGCCTCGGCATATGGTAGACTTAACAAGAAAGAATTTTGTGTCTTTATAGCTAAAAAAAAACTCCTTGCCTTCTTCTCCTTTCGTTAGACTCTCTTTAGCACTACACCGAATATTGTGATCCTTAGTGCCGTCACATCGAAAAGCGTTCAATTTCTCGAAAAAGCAAATCAAGAAGAGAAAAGTAGAATTAATTTTTAGATAAGCTTGGGAGGCTGAATAGAACATAACTGTACTTTAAGTCGGACTATCGCCTAATACTTTATAAGACACTGATCTGCCAGATCTGGAATACTATTGTCATTTTGGATTGGGGCACCTCAGTATCAACTATTGTATTTACGTTGTATATGACGTCGAACGAAACGAAAATCGTCGGCGGTCTTATAATATCCAGCCAGCTCGCCATGTTGGCTTTATAAAGAGATTAAGCATTTTGTGTGTGCTGTATTGTGCTGTGGAGATGTCTGTTAAGGACCATTTAGCTTATTTTTGCCGCTACATTTTCTTGCCATTTTCCTGCTTTCCGGAAAAATCATTATCAAAATTTCGACGGCTGACATTTTACCATCGTTCGCTTTATATGCAATTTTCTATCAGGTAGGGTAGAATTTGGAATAGTCTACCATTAATGGTATTCCCAATCAAATATGACAAAGGGGTTTGAAAAAAAAAGGCCTATTTCTTTCTAAGAGACTGACGATGTATTGTTTGTTGACTCGCCTGTAGTTACGGTTTTCCATGATGGGTGGTCATCACCTAGTTCGTCGTGGCTCGCATGTTCGTTTGCCCTTTAAAAGTCTACAAAAAAAGTTAATGTCTAGTAGTCTAATATTTATAAATACAGAAATTTGATGTACAAAAGAGTAGAAAATTTTATATATATGACAAGTAAATTGACTGACGGATATATCAACGCGGATCCCAAACCAATAGGTCTAAAAATTTAAAATTTCGAAGAAAGATTCCTTTTATAACGTAGGCAGGCAGTAAGAAAGCATTTTAGATTTTTTATATACTAAGGAATAAAATATATATTGTTTTTTTTACATTGACTCTGACGGGGGTAAGATAAAGGATGAATTGTTGTATGGAAAAGCAAAACATCTAAAGCTATTAATGTTAAAATTTATATTTTTGACAATCATTACTTATAAAAAATAATGACATGTATCTTTCTTAAAAGTAGCCCTAAAATGGGTGAAATAAGGGTTGAAATTTTATATAACAAAATGTAACCGCTGTAGCTATTGACAACAAAACTTATATTTTAATTGCTTATTACAAATGAAGAATAACGACATTTATAATTTTCGGAGAACTAAATCTAAGAGGGTGAAATAAAAGATGAAATATTTTATGGAAATCAAAACCGCTAAGTATATTTTTTCCGTATTTAAGCTATTTATTCGATTACCATGAAACTAGTTGTATATATGTCATAGGTGAACGAGAACCTTTAGAAAAAAAAAACTTTACTACATCTTCATATTGCTGCTACTAAAGGTTTTAAAAATTCTTTACTTATAGAAAGCTACACCATCTGATACCGTCCAAATTTTATTTTGATACTACTAGCATTTGCTACTTCTTCATCCAAATCAGAACCGAGATCAATAGTACAATTGAAATTGCACACAGGACAAGAAATAAACTTGAAATAAGGATTGAGATCCAGAATGAGATTAAAGTCAAAAACGAATGTAGGATTAAAATTAGAATCAAGAGCGTAATCGGAGTCGAAATGGAAATCAATACTAAAGTAAAATTTTAAGCGCGACTGGAATTGATAGTCGAAATCAAAAGCGGGACCGCGATTGGAATTGACATAAAAAAAAATTGACATCGAGAGCAGAACCGAGATCAGAATAGAGAACGCGATAGCCCCAGGCTTGGCTGCAACATGCATTAACATGCAGCATGCAACCCACTGTTGACTCTCGTATCTGTTCTTCCACTACGAATCTCTATTCAACGAATTGAACACTTCTTGAATCCTGGTGGATGTGACTGTTTGCATTTTCCTGAGGATGTGCCTAGTTGGCATGAAACGTACGTAAAATTAACAATGTAACGATTAGCGGACTAAGGTAAATAAACAATTAACACTTGCTTAGGTGTTCGATATCTGTCAATTCTAATAATAATAATATAAACTCAGGCCTATTTCTTAGAAGTGTAGGCAGAAATTACAAATTTCCACATAGGACGATCTTTGCATATCTCTTTCGCCTCACTGATATTCATCAAACTTTTCATGCAAACTCGTCGGTTTAGGGTGCTTCAAATGTGGCTCTTTTTTAATATGGCATCAATATGGTCTGCATAGAATTTTCTAGGCAACCCTTGCCGACCTTTCCATCACACACATTCGCTCTATAAATTTGTTATATCAGTCTACTTTCATTCATGCTTTTCAGATGGCCAAAACACCGCAACATACCTGTTTCCACTCTATTCACTAAATCTTCCTTCAAACCATATCGCTCTCTAATATCACTGTTTCTACATATACATTTCCGAGACACTCCACACATACTACGCAGCGATTGCATCTCCACTGCATTGATCCTACTTTAATTTTTTTTCTGCCATACCCAGCTTTCACTACTATACACAAGCGTAGGGATCAGGACCCCATTATGGATAGCCAAGCGTGCTTGTCGTGAGTCGCTTTTACTATTCATAATAGCGAGCAAGGCCCTATTCACTTTGTTCCCCGCATTCACTCTCCTTTCGATAGCTCTGTCATGTTTACCATCATTTGTAAACAGACTACTCAAGTATACAAACTCTTTCACTTGTTCGGCTTTCTCACGTCTCGAATCCATTTTCAAGTCATTGAATAGGGATTCGTAGTGGAAGAACAGATACGAGGGTCAGCGGTGAGTTACATGCTGCATGTGATTGCATTTGGCAGGCAAGCGTCTAATTATGAATTTCCGCGAATTAGCACCTCACACAATAGAACGCGATAGCCCTCAGGATCTCGTTTTGATAATGGGTGGATATACAAAATGAAGGAATTAATTTTATATCTACGCGGACGAGGTCAGGAGCCAAACCTAGGAAAATAAAATTGTTTATTAACTCTTAAAAAATCAAAGTATTGATTCAGATCATGTACTGTCAGTTGATTTAGATATATATATTTATTAGGGTGAGCTACAAAAATAATCTGTGGAATTTATGGTCAAAAATGGAGCTAATTACCAAGAAAAAAGCCTACCATTGCGAAATTTTTTTACCTCAATTTTTAAAGATGTCGATGGCCAATAGAATAGTCGTGTAGAGCATTAAATTCTCCAAAAAAAAAAAAGGATCGAAGTGCGTTTTTTTATACTCAAGTTACAAAGTTACTTACGGGCCATGTAAGTCTGAGGTAAGCAGCAACATATAGTTTTAAGGCTCTATGATTGGAAATATCCATGATAAATGAAAAAAAATTCATACCTGCAAATGCGGCCGTGCAACGTCAATAACTAACACGCCCGAAGCTCATTTATATAATTGAGAGCTAATTAACATTCTTCTCGCGGCGTACGATAGATCACACGTCCCGCGTGACCCCACCCTCTGCTAAATTGCATGGGTCATAGCAGATAAACGGCGTTATAATTCAGCCCCATCCTGACCCCTTCAGGACAGCGAGGGATCTAGTTCGACGTCCTCGGGGAATCGACGGTGGACCGTTCTTTATATTTTTCAATACGCGATTCGCTTTTATGATCTCACCTGTGCAGCTTCACGTTTCCATTGGTCAGCGAATATGGATAGGTAAGTGTTGTCTGTTCGGTATTTGTAATGATGTTAAAATATAATATCTCTTCTATATTAAAATTAAATAAGCTCGCACTCACAGGGTTCACATGCTAAAGGTTCTGTACAAATATGTTTTTATATCAAAAAAATTTTTCGACTTTCCGAGTTTTTGAAAATTGTCACTTTTAAATGAACTAGTGTTAAATGCATATTCTAATTAGTTAGCTTATACAAAAATTGATGTTTGTTATTGATTTAAAAGTATTAAAATACTAATAAAAGTGACATTTAAACATAAGAAACCGATGGCGTTGAGGGACAACCGACAAAAGCAAAATTTTACTCAATACAAGGTACGATAAAAAATATGTATTTCAAAATTATAATATTTATTGCTTATGACTGATATCTATCTTTTCAAAGAATTTAGTCAGAGCACTTACGAGTATACACTTTTCCAAGTGTTTAAACAACTTGAAAAATACCTCTGACCACTCTTTTTCAGATACATCAGAAATTTCATAATTATAGGCAGCCAGTGTAGCTTTCTTGTTCTCAAATCACTTGCCTTTTAATTTTTTATTGATTTCGGGTACAAATAAAATTCGCATAGTGCTAAATGAAGGGAATATGGTGGGTGAGATACGACAAACATATTTTTGAAATAAAAAAAATCAAGATTTCTGGTCGATTTGTGCGGCCGGGCTTATCGTGATGCCCACAAAGGTGCCAAATTTGTAACTTCGGTCGCGAGTCACACCAAGCTGATAGCACTGATTGGGCACAAACTATCAAATACCACTCAACATTAATTGTTTTTGATCCTCTAGCATCATAGTAGCAATATGACGTGTCTTACAAAAAAAAACATGGCGACCACGTTTATGTGTGTTTTACGCATAACGACATTTTTTTAGTGGTGGTTCATTTTCAAAGTATTACACAGTCGATTGTCGCTTTGTTTCAGAGTCGTAGTTGTTTCATAGTAGTAGTACAATCATGTTTCGTCACCGGTATGTATATCATATATGTTCTATTCTCCTCTCCGTCTTTCTGCTCATCGGTCACTTGGTACTGCACCCGTCTCGAACAATGTTTACAAAGAAAAAGATGATCGTGAATAATGGTTTGTATCGCTGCTGATCCAATGACAACAACAGATTTGTTGGGATAAATAGTAAAAAGATAGAGTGAAAAGAAACGATTTATAAAAAATCCTCTATCTATGGTGCGAGTGACAGTTTAATACAGGCACTGCAGTCTCTATACAGAGACCCCATTGCGTGCGTTATAAAAAATTGGAGTATATAATAATTTGTTCGACATCGTTAAAGGTGTCGTATAGAGATATACTTCACCGTGGCTATTCAATCTACTCATGATTTGAAACCATACGAATGTGAATTAAGAATGGATGAGCTGTGTGTCAAATGCCTCCTGTACGCCGATGACCAAGTAATTCTTGGTCGTCGGCGTGCGAGTTGCATGAAATGGTAACTAAAATGAATGATTCTCTTAATAAAAGAAATATGAAAATAACTTCGCAACACTAAGGTGATGGTTTTGAAAAAGGCGAAAGCCATATATATACAGAAAGTAAGAGAGTCGAACAAGTGAAAGAGTTTGTATACTAGGGTAGTCTGTTTATAGATGGTAAACACGAGAGGGATATTGTAAGGAGAGTAGATGCGGGACATAAAGTGAATGGGACCTAGCTTGTTATTATGAATTGTAAGTGTCTCACGAGAAGCGCGTTTGGCTATACACTATAGGGTCCTTATCCCTAGGCTTGTGTATGGTAATGAAAGCTGGGTATGGCAGAAGAAAAATGAAAGTAGGATCAATACGATGGACATACGATCTCTGCGTATTATGTGTAGAGTGTCTCTGAAAGATATATGTATTAATAGTGATGTCTGAAAGCGGCGTGGTTTGAAAGAAGATGTAGTGACTAGAGTAGAAAGAGATATAGATATTGCGGTGGTTGGTTGGCCATCTTGAAAGAATGAATGAAAATAGACTAACAAAACAAATCTATACAGCAAATGTGTGTCATGAAAGGTTGGCAAGGGTTGCCCTCGAAAATGCCATGCAGACGATATTACTGGCATATTAAAAAAGGGCCAAATTTTAAGCACCCGGAACCAACGAACTTGCATAAAAAGACTGATGGATGTCAGTGAAGCAAGAGAGATATGCAAAGATCGTACCATGTGGTAATCTATCTAACCTACCCTTCTGATAAGCAGGTGTGAGTTTATATTATATTATTATCATAATATTATTTTTTAATATTGTAGATTTATTTCTATTACAGAATCAAAACGCATGACAATATAAGTTTGTATGAAATTGACGTGTTTCGTTTATCCTTAATATGTAGATCCATGCCAAATTATAGCTTTCTAATAAAGAGAACATCTCAGCTAAACCGGAGCAGACAAGCAGACAGGCATACAGACAGACGGACGGACATGGCGAATATGTATAGATTCCTTGGTGTCTACGGAACTCATAAAACGGACATATATATATTTGGGAAACTCAAAAAGTTTTACATTACTGCAAATAAATGTACTATAGGTTGTAATTTTCTATTACGTCTTTTCATGAAATTCTGTTGAAATAAAAGAAAATAAGATATTCTATTTTTTCTACGCTTAATGCAAATTTTCGCTATTTTTCATTTAATATTTGCGATTAATATTTGCATTTAATATTTGCATTGCGACAACTTGCTGACTCTAATGACACGAATGACATTAAACCAGACGAAGGCAACAAAATTTAAAATTGCCTTAATTTAGTACGTAAATTTTAGTGCCTGAGTGAGTACAGGCCCTAATTTGTACGTCGATTACAATTGACGCCAAGAAGAGTAACTTTCGCTAATTTTTGAAAAACCATGAAAGAAATTTTATTTATTAAATAGCATATGCATACTTGTCTCTCATTCCATTCAAATGAATTAAAAAATTACTATTCCGATACCGAATAATCGAAAATGTTCCTCATAGGTTTTCTAGAAATCAGGTTTTTCCTCAAGGGTCTTTACAAATCGAATACGAAAAATTATTTTTTTTAGATTTTCGCGCTATATTATGGTGTAGTGTAAATAGACATAACAGAAAACTAATTTTGAAAGAAATTTTCACTCAATATAAGGCTTAGAAATAGCTAAATAAATATTTAATATTTTTCCAAAGATAAAAAATGAGGTTTCGCGTTAAGAAGCGTCATATACGTGTATGTCAAAATTTTTGTACATAATTCGGTTCACTGTTTTTGTGTGTTATGTAAAAATAATATTCATTATACCTTCACATATTAAAACTTGCCTTTTGAATTTAAACGAAAATAGCTTAAACAGCGAGTGACACATAAATTGACACATACAATAAAAAAATATATAACAGCGCATATACAACCAAATCCTCGTGATTTTCAACGAAGCAATCACCTACATAACCGTTAAATAAGCGGGAGTAATTACCGGAAACTTTGCAATAACACTTTTAGCGGCTTTAAACTTTGAGTAGAGGGTTTCGGCGGGGGCGGGCGGCGGCGGGGGGTGCTGGACCGGGGCATTAACACGTTTAGTACTGTACTCATCTGCTATGCAAATCCTTTGATCCTCGCTACAGTTTTCACTTTTTCAGCTAGACGGGAGAGATTTTTCATTTAGTTGTTTTAACAACGAGTTTCAACGTTGGGTGGATTCTACTGAAATCATTTTGTTAGTATAAAAATTGTAGGTACATTGAATGTCAAACCTCACGTGAATAGTATATAGAATAATTTGGTGCCCGTAAAGTTTACGTGTGAGAAATTTAAGGTTGATTTTAGGGTTCCTAGCCAAAATAGCAAAAACGGAGGCCTTACAGTTTCATCACCCGTCCGTCCGTATGTCACAAGCATTTGACTTAAAAATCACAAGATGTATATTGATAAAATTTACAGTGTAGGTTTATGAGCCGCTACTTAGTTTAGTAGTCATATAATATAAATAAATATTTCTAGAGGGAGGCACTCTATACAGGTGATAGGAACTAAAAAATATCAATGTGTGGCACATATTTCGACAGTTCTTATAAAAAATTAAAGTTTCTAAGTAATTTTTTTGATAAAATGAATATTTTCGAAAATAATCGCTCCGAACGTAGAATATATTGTATTCCCCTTTATTTTTTAAACCAATACTCCAAAAAATATGAAAAAAATTATAAAGGTAACGCATAATGAATTCTTTCAAGCAAAATTATTTTAAATATGATTGGATAGACCGTTTTTGAGTTATTGCCAAAAAATTACGTTTCTCAACAAAAGGACGGTAAGTGCCACAAAGACGCGCTCTTTTGCTGCTATTTTTTAGTTTACACTATTTCAAGAGTAATAGTCGACATACCTACTTGTTTCTGAAGTTATAGATGACTAAAAAGCTTATACTATGTGCGGGAAACATGGAAAAAAGTGTAACGACGTGGTTTTTTCATCTGTAGTGCATTTCTTTGTAATAACTGCTTCGGAACCCTACATTGAGCGTAGTTCGACATGCTCTTGGCCTACTTTTTTATATTGTTCACAACTGGACATTGATATCGTTATACATAGAGTTACTTGCTATAAAGAACTTGCTATAAACAACTGCTGTGTAAACAATATTAATACAGGCCGACAAAATTGAAAAAGTTGTCGGACAAATACTGGTCGCATGTTTGTCAGAACGTGTTTTTTATTGCATTTTCAAGAGGCAAACGAGCATGCAAACCGTTGAAGATAAGGTTGTCATCGTCGCTCATGGGCACTCGCAACCAAAAAGAGTCACATTTGCATAATCGACTTTTTAGGAAGGAATAATATATTTGATGGAGATAATAAGATATTTAGAATCCTTTTAGGTTGGAATGGGATATTTGGCCGTGAGCCACCGGAACTCTCGCTCGCTTAACGAAATACAACAGCATAAACTGCTATTTCACGTCTGTATTTTTTGAAAGTGTGGCATCTCATCTTTCTAGCCAGCTATTGTTTATGTTACATTCAAGTTGGTCACAGCATGGCTCTACCGTATAAATTTTGTTTATGGAAGTCCCACAACAGAAAAATTGAGTGAACTGGATTAATTCAATTTAAAAGATTAATTTAAAAGTATATATTAATCTTTTATATGTGTTCCAGATTAACTTACATATTTTTTTTAACGTTTCAAGTTAAAATGTCAAATGAAATGTGTTACCCAGATTTTAGCAACAGTCGATTACCTACAAGCATTTCTAACTGAATTGTTTTCAGTTACACGACGGCTGCCAAAAAGTGCGGTCCACTTGCTATTCAACAATTAAAAAAAAATGTTGTGGAAAAAAATAAATGACAATTTTCTGCATATACCTAGTTAAATGATGAGTATCGATCGACATCTTTTTAAAAATTCATTTAATTAGACATAGACAAGTTAAAACTAGTAGCATGGAAGCTACGTACTATTTCCTAGCTGATTTTCCGGGATGCAGCGCCGAATGCAGATAAATTTAGACAACCTCACCGGGAGGAAGTGCTGAAGGCTTATATAGATTGTGACGGCGGGGGACGAGGTAACTTGCTTGTTCCTCGGCCATGAGCACTTCTTGGGAACGGCGGATGCAACGCAGATAATGACTCTGCCCCTTACAATGTAACGTGCTTTGTTATGACTTTATAAAAACAATCTAAGGGTTGCAGGGTGCACAACTTCCTAAACCAAAACCATTATCAGAATCTGGCGATAATAGGCCTTACATCTTTATTGGTGACGGGGAATTTGTTCTGCACAATAATTTGCTACGTACTTTTGGTAGAACTAATTTAGATGTAAGTTAAAAGGTTTTTAACTACCACTTCAGTAGAGCGAGGAGTGCGCGTTTGGTATGTTAGCAGGAAAATTGAGAATTCTACATAGGGTTATTGATGTATCAGCGTGTCCTTGATAGAAATGAAAAAAGCTTGCGTTGAATACAATGCATGATTTTATCATTTCTATCATTGTGTAACAACACAATAACGTTCATGGAGACGATGGCTACAACTTTGACGAAGTGACAAATACTATATTGGAAAATATTCAAAGTACAACAATAAGAAACATACAAGCAAGCAGCATAAAACACGCTTTTATTCTACCAAATAAATAATATAATTTCCGTGTATATAGAAGGCACGTCAACGTCGCATTAAGACATAAAGGGTTGTATTTGACGAGAACTATCTGTGATAAATCTAACATCAGGTACACACTCACAGGCACATAGAAATTCAGACTCAAAGCTAATAATTTAAGGGCATCTGTTTTAACATTTGACCAAAAAAGCTTTGCAGTAGAATGTTAAAAGCTAAAGCCACATTTACCACTTTAGAACTTCTACCACTTCTTAACATTTTACCATTTAACATTTTAATATTTTACCAAAAAAGCTTTGCAGTAAAATGTTAAGAGCTAAAGCTACGTTTACCACTTTAGAACTTCTACCACTTCTACCACAAATAGAACTGTATAAAAAAGTACATCGCAATTCATATATTGTTCCTATTTGAAATCGTATTGTTAATATTTTTCAGGAAACCGTATCAGAGTACATCGCTGCGAGCCCGGTCCTAAATTGAGTATTCGTGGCTGAACTTTCGTTAGGTATTTCACTTCATAAAATTCATGTCGCATTTTGCTCGAATAACGTAAAAGCGACATCGTATTTTGAGAAGTAAGCTACCAGGAAAAAAGCACTAGTAAAATATTTTCAAAAATGTAACAGCATTTTAAAGCGTGTTCGTTAAAATGAAACATAATTTATTTTACGTACGAACAAAAAAAAAACCAATGAATTGATGTTTTACACAGCGGAGAAAATTACTTGTTGTCACTACTTGTGGTTTTTAGACTTCTTTGTATGTATTGAAGTTAGAGGTTGTAGCATAGATAATAAATTCAACAGGATGACATTAGCTATAGAAGAGGTGCTAGAAAAGTTCAACTTAAAGTTGAACTTTTCATTGTTCATGTTGAATCATCGCTGATTTACTTATTTTGTGAAGTTAAAACAAATCGCAAATATACAAAGAAATATTAAAATTGTGATTTTACTAACGAAATTGCTTTTTCCCTAACTTTTCTTTTACATGAAATGTTTTATTCTTCATAAATTTTCACACACAATGCTAATTCGGCAATTTTTCGATGTTGAGAAACGATACCTACGGGGAGTGATGAATTAAACCTACTCCTAAAATCAGATTATTATGGAATATCAAAGGAAACTGCTTATTCATAAGTTAAAAATATAAAGCGTTACCCTATCAACAATAGGGTAACGCTCCAATAGTACTAGAAAAACAAAACAAAGTAGCAAAGTTAATGCTTCTTATATAACGAATGAATTAGAATATTAGAAATTAGATATAATAGAATACAAATTCAAGTTCTCTCCATACTCAACAACAGTCGCACAAGTACCAGAAGACCATATGTAACGAGATAAAGCGTAATAAATATATTATCTAATGTGGTTGAAAACTTTTTTTGCAAAATACGTGAAAATAAATAAATGTTTTTTATGTTCTTCCAGTCTTTCTGACTTCGCCCATGTCTACCAGGTGAAGAAAAAGATAAATAGTTATAATTTATTAATTTATCGTATTAATTGCTTAGCTAGTTTTCGAGGCAATAATATTATACATATGGATAAAAATTGTAATAGTTTTCAGAATTTTACTATTAATATAAAAAAAGTGACGTCGATAAATATGACACTGTATTACCGCGTATTTCGTCAAACTTTAAATATTTTTATCACGTAAAAGTGAAAAAAAGAGTCATGCTGGTGTCGGCTACGCCACGAAAATGCGCCAGCTCGATCGTATCTTATAGTATACAGACGTGAAGTAACAGCTTTCACTGTTGCCTTTCTTCCGATGAGTGAGAGTTCCGGTAGCCCACTCTCCTCTACGTCACCCCACTTCCCCCTCCTTAACCCACTCTCCATCCATCCCTCCACGTTTTCTCCCCCCACCAGCCTAATTTCTCTTTCATTAGATATCATATTCCGACTTAAAAGGTCGGTTATCCACCTTTGACTCCTCTGGGCTTGCGAGTGTCCATGGGCGGCTGTGACAACCTGCTTTTTTATTACTTGCATGCTCGTTTGCCCTTAGATCTCCTTAAAAGAAAATTTAATTAATATTGTTACATGATTAGAGTCGTGCTGAAGCAGTGATAAGAGTTTTACTTTAGAATAACTCGGCATGCAGGCGAATTGATCAGCAAGTTCTTAATTTAAGTCAAAAAAAAACCGTTTTTTTTTGTGCCTCTAAGAACACGAGAATTCCGTTGACGCCACATTGGAAATAACGGACTTCAAGAGCCCTGTCAGCACGCACTGGGTCAGCGTGAAGGATTGAAGGTTTAAATGTCTCAAACTGAACTACAATTTTCCTAGGTTAGAAGTTTCCTAGAAAGTTAGGTATCTGTAAGAGGATTACAATACGCTTTTGGCTTAATTTTTACTAGAAATAAACAATTACAACTTTCATCAGTAAATTCGAAATGTATTTTAGGTTAAAAATTAGTTGTAAATGCAAATAAAGCTTGTGATATTACTGTCAACACAATATAAGCCAGTACTAGATTAAGTATAGCTAATATAAGCTAGTAAGTGTAATATTCGCTCACGAAAGTAAGAGAAGGGCTTTTTAATTTTCTTTTTTAATAAAAAGAGAAAATTAGTAGTAGTAAGTAAGTAGTAGGTAGTAAAAAAAAGTACTAAGTAAGTGAAATAGTAAAAAAGAGTAGTGACTCTTTACACATTCCATAATAATTTAGACTTTAATTTTAAATATAAACTTAAATTTAGACTTTAGTGCTGAGCGATGGACTATGGATACCAGACGTGCTCTCTTACTGTTGGTTTCATAAACTAGCTCGGAGTTCACAAAAGAATTCGATTAATTGATGCAGCTCACAGAACTATTAAGTTGAAGTGACTATAAATTTATAAAAGCGTAAATGTCGTATATCTATAGGGACTTTATCAAAAATGCGCATACAGAACAAAAATGAGTTCGTGACTATAATACGTAATTGATTGACAAATTGATTGACACTTCATGTCATCACAATTTTATCTTAATATTTCACAAATTTTCTCGAATATACACGTAAATAAACAAAGTTGCCGGGATAAATATTGCAATATCCTTAAACTCATTTCTAAGAGATACTCGAGGTCCAAGCTCGTAAATCACCCGAACGGATCGTTTCTGCAGAACGGAAATTCTATGAATATTCCATGATCCATGTTTTACATTTGCAAGTAGTAATTTTTAAACCTTTTGCTTTCTTGTTATTGATAAGTGAGAAATGTTTGCAACAATTTCTCGACTTTAGCGAGATGTTATGCGTTGACGCATTTTAAATAAAACCAACTTAGTATTAAACAGTACAATTTTACCACTTTTGATTCTAATAATTTCATCGGCTTGACTCATAAGGCTATTGAATACTCGGCACTGGGCGCTGTTATATTATTGTGCTTTGTGTTAGACGGTATACTCCACTCACAGGTTCAAATTGGTATTAATAAATACAAATAAAAAATTTGCGCCATAATATATGTCACAATGTGCATCACTTCCGAACGACTGCCCCTAAATTATATATTTCTTTTTTTGTTGTGTTCGTTATTGTTTTCTTTCACAAGGTTCGTGTGAAAGAAAATAACCTTTTATATATGTATGTCTAGAATATCCTATGGAGACCATATTGGTAGCTTATTTAAAAAGAGTCAAATTTGAAGCACCCAAAACCGACGAACTTGCTTGAAAAGATAGATAGATGGATGTCAGTGAGGCAAGAGAGATATATAAAGATCATATCATATGAAAATCTATAGTCTCTGCCTACCCTTTCTGGGAAATAGGCGTGAGTTTATATTAATATTATTATTATGAACCGAACGCCGATTCTTATAATGCATTTACTCATAGAAAGCTACGCCATCTTCAAATAATATTGACTATATTTTATTTTGATATTTAGCCGCGGTTTTGTTCAAATCGGAACTTTGCTTGGTAGCGGAATCGGAATTGATAGTGGGACCAAAAGATCTATAGAAAAGAGGATAGGAGAGATCTAGAGAAATCTATAAGAAAATGATTAAATAGCAAAACACAGCTTTTACAAAATGTTTAAATTATGTACAACCGTTTTCATAATCGTTCTTTAAAATCATTCTAGGAGGACGCATAATACTTTGCAAAGATCCAAAACCAGAATTCGGCTTAAAAGAAAAAAAATCTTGGTAAGTAAAGGTGACAGCCAGAGTTACTTTTAATTGTGTGTGAATTAATAGGAATAGATGTATTAATATTATTGTACCAAGTCAGAAATTGTTGATTTACCAATTTGGAAAATAAACAATTAAGACCTTTAATTAAACATTTAAACAAAATAATAATCCATCGTCTCAAAAAATATATTACAACATTTTTGTTTTCTTACCATTTTCTATATCATTACTATTCATACTGACGACGGATCGCGGGCGGCTTATTCATACGAAATTGGTTTGTTTTAATGACTTCAAATTACCTTTTATTTGTCATCGAAAAATGTTTGCGCACAAATTAAATTTATAGCGATTTTTTCTTAACATGAAAACATATATCCCTAAATAATCATAAAACTACACGAAGACTAATCTCTCCTTTTTCTCGGTCGGCTATGAGAGGGGCACAACGTTAACAACCCGTACTCCAAGAATTCATATTATCCGCGAGTTCCTTTGAAAAACCCCTTGCCGTTCTTTTGAAGTCTCTTAGCCCGGCGAAATTCTTCAGTCGAAGCCTCCCTTTTGAGCGGCCAAAGAATTATGGGTTAAAAATAGATTAAGAAAATTTTCCCCGAGTTGGAACAATTCAGCAAAACTTACGACGAAGGCTTTGTATCGAATTCAGGTGAACTTTGGAATCGTTGGGTTCAAACGAGATTTGTCCATATAGTCCAGAATCTAACGTGAAAAGAATCTTTCCTCATATTTTCATTGAATGAAATAGTGCTCTAACGGCTTATTCAAACATAGAAATACAAGAAAATGAATGTTGCCTGAAAATATCCTGCGGTCAAGGTTATTTATACCTTTTTTGCTTCGTATACCACCACAGGTTTCGTTTCCTTTCACAATTTGAAGAGTTCTAGATATTCATATTGTTTGATTTTATTTAAACAGTCTTTTAATCATTCTACATATTCATCTTTTATATTATGACCCTGAAACTTATAAACTTTTATTCGTTGTAACTCCGTACTGACTGTTTTCGCATAGTATCGCGAACGCCGATATAAAGCTTTAATTTGATAAACCACTAAGAAGTGGTCTGTACCAACGTTGACACCACGATACATCAAGGTATCCATAACTTTGCTTTTCAACCGATCATCCAAAATTATAAAAGCTATCATGCCTTTGTCTCCTTCTCTTCGCCAAGTACATGAGTGTATCCTTCTCTTGTCAAACATATTGTTTTTCACATACAAGTAAAGCTCTTAAAGTAGCAGAAAAAAAGTAGTATAAGAAAGCAATCAATATTCCTATTTACTGTTTCACCTTCAAATTTACCTAAGGGTCTCTCATATCCATCCAGCTGTACACTCACCCAGTCGTTAAAATCACCTAATAGGACGATCCTTTCTTTTCTATCACATTTCACTACTATTTCTCTTACATCAGCCGAAACCTCTTCCCACTCCTCGAGCGCTTGGAACATTTCAGGGGCGTATGCGCCTAAAATAAAAACTCATATCAATCCAGTTTTAATAAATAGCCAGAGGAGCCTTGAATCTACACGTTCATAATTGTTTATATATTAATATTGTGTATATTTTTAAAATCAAAAAACGACTATTTAGCAAAAAACGACCCTTGACTAGAACAAAAACTAGCACTTTGAAACTGAATATTATGCGAACGTATCACTTAATCGGAAAATGGTCTTCATAGGATTAAAATGTTTTTAAAGAACTATCTAATAATATCTACAATTTTGATAGACGAGAAAACAAATTCAAACCCACTTTACGTGTAGGGGAGACACTGCAAAGTTTTATTCAAGATTTTATTTTAATACTTTTATGTGCGTGATAAATATGTATATCTATCCCAAATTACAGCTCTCTAATACTAAGAATTTTTCGGGTGTGTAGTGGAAATGCAGACAAACAGACGGATTTTCATGGATAAACATGGCGAAACTATAAGGATTCGTTTACTACGGAACTCTAAAAATTTCAGTTGTGAAACCAAAATGCAAAGTTTTTAAATAATTTTGTATACAACTTTCACGGGCTTTCAGATCCAGATTTAAAATTGTAGAAAGACATGAAGACCTAACCACGTTCATGAGATCTAAATTAAACTAAATAGACGTAAAACTTGAACTAGATGAAATCGACAGACTACAGACGTTAGGAAAAAAGGAGACATTTCAATAAAAAATCAGAGATCTTAAAAAGAAAATGAAAGCTAACACTTGTTTTACCCTTTACGTGCCAAATTTAATACAAGAGAAGAAAGAAGGTAAGAACAGTAAGAACAATCCAAAAGACAGCGAGAAAATGAATAACCTCTTCCTTTTTTCTCTGGGTCCTATAAATCATCTTCAAAATCCTAATAGTTTAAAGATGCACAAAAAAAATGGCTTTTAATATCTATGCGAGAGATCACATCCCTTTTTAAATCATAACACATGAAAATTAATAAAAAAACTATTAAAAGCCGTCAAAACACAATCAAATAGTATAAACGAAGTACAATAAATAAATAAACCACCAGAAATAGTTATTAAACTAAACCAATAAATTGAAAAGATTCTCCCACAACGCTTGGTCACCGCGGGAGAAAACCTTTAACTGGAAATACAAAAAAAATTTGTTGTACAAAATTATGTATTACAATCTAAAACACATTGACTTTGAGGACACTGAAATCATTATTAAAGCATGAAGAAGCATTACAGCATTTTAAAATATTGAAAATCTGAAATTTCATATCAATTACATATGAAAATAAAATTAAATCTACTTCCATTTCGGCTGCCCAATGGAAGTAGATACTGTACTAAAGTGAAATATAATTATTGAACCTGTTCTCTCTGTCTACCCCAAAAAAGACAGTGTAAACAATGTTTATAGTATAGTAAAATCGGACCACGTGTTTGATCTCTAGAGCGCAACAAAAAAACAAACATACATATATAAGCTGATAAACACATTACCCTCCCATGCGACGCTCAGTCGAGTAAAAAAGAAATACCTACATTGGTCTAATTTGACTTTTAAAATTTTTGTAGAAAATATACCTTCATAATGAACCACAAAAGTATTATTATTATATACCGACTTTTATGATTATAGACTCAAACGATAGATAATTTGATACTCCAGAAACAGTTAAAATTTTAAAAACTTTTCTGTTTTTGAAAAATTTGAGGTTCTTTGAATAAAGTACCAACAATTTAGGTCGAAGAGGTATATTTTTTTGTAATTTTTAATAAGTTATTACCGTTTTTCTATATTCTTTTTTGTAGGATTGTAACTTTTTGTGGCATCTTTTGATATTATTTTCATTCCTCTATCATAATGATTAAGATTGTTAGGGCCCTATACCACTTTTACTGAAAACAGGTACTCTACTGAAATGATCTAAAAAGCACTTTCAAAGCTAAAAAACATGAAATTTTATTAACCATGAACGACTTATCACACACGAAAGCAATGTTGCATAATAGATAATACGAAAAATAAATCAAGTCTATTATTTACTAACGTGACATGTATAAAACCGGAATTAATAAAACTTTATCCTTAATCCGCCAAAATAATTATAAATTCAACAGTAGTAGCTTTACCAACTACAAGCAAAACAAGTCAGGCTTTATTGAAGGAATCTAAACACCTAAGTTATTATAGACATATAGTTAGAAAGTGGCTGTTTATGTTGATCTGGTTACTATTCACCGCTAGGTGGGCTAACTTAGGCCAGTCAGTGTTCAAACTTTAGCAATTAGTAGATATTAAAGCGATAATGTTTCTCTCTGCGATGTCCTGTAATTCAATGAAAGGTCTTACATTTCACTGTAATAAGTACTTTGTGTTTGTAGTTGATTCCACTCCATTTAATTTAGTATTGTTTGTATGTATATGTAATTGCATAAATAAAGAAATGAAAAAAAAACAATATCTGTTGAATTTAAAGGAAAGTAGAGGAATAATTAATGCCCGTACATATTGTCGATGATTCAGTGTAAATAATTATCGTTTATGGTGTGGAAAAAAGCCAACATGGTGTAGCAAGTAAGAAGTTGGCTACAGACGTAGATTTTTTTGGAATTAATTTTCCTTATACATAAAATAGGTTTGTAAATTGATTTTCAAAGGTTATTGCGTCGTGCATGGCAGGTTAAGGATTTTGACGGATGAGCGAGCTCGTATCGTGATGTGATAAAGCAAAATATTGTACTCTGTTACTGATATTATTAAGTACAATATCTATCATTCGTTTTTGTATTGACAAAAAATAATCAAGAGTTTTGTAATAATGTAAATTGAATTAAATCTTAGCATTCAATTTAGTACGTAAGAGAAAAATCTGTTTATACGACTTTTTTTTCAATCAGGGATCGAGATCATAATTGCAATGGAAACGGAATTTAATAAAGAGACCAGGAACGATATTAATACAAGAGATAAAGATATTAAAGTATTTTGTGTTTACATGATGTACTTATCATGCGACAAGTACTGCATTTGCGTGAAGCCTCAAACAAAGACTAGTTTGTTTTACATTATGAAAGGATCTTTTTTGTATTTTTATACAAATTTGACGTTTTTCCTTATTTTTTTATTTCGATATTACTGGAATAGTATTTGATATGTTGACTGTTTTGAATATATTATTGAACTAGCTGTGCCCGCAGCTCCGTTCACGTGGACAAAATCGTCATTTAGGTTGCTGTTTTATAAATAAAGTAGAATTTTATTGGGGTATGTTAATTATGAGATAAATAGTAATATGACAAATGTTTTAATGTTTTAATTTAAACACTCTTTTAAAAATTTTAGGCATTCCGTGTATTTTTTTTTGTTTTGTGATTTGAAAAAATGTATTTCATTTATGTCAAAGCCTCTTTGTGTACATCATTTCTCGTTTTTCTTTAATGAGATGTCCATTCTTAACCGCCCACAGCTGGTTGTTATTTCAAACGCAAAAACGTTTCTTGAGGATCATCCTTCGAAGATAGAAGTATTGTATTCCACACTTTTTTAAGATCTACGATTATATTGCACACTAGCTTCTGCCCGCGGCTTCACTCGCGTGGACTTTGAACACATTCCTTTGTCTTATGTATCTACCGTTTACGATCTAAATCCCAATCCTGATTTCAAAACCCACTTGTCTCTCTTTTGACTTTGATCCCAGTCTCGCTTTTAATTCAGAACCCGGTCTCGGACTAAGTACATTAGGGTTAAGAAGCCCCGCTCTGACCTCGCCACTGTTCCCTATTCCGATTCCGAACATGCTCTTGGTTCTAATTTTAATTCCACACTCGATTCCAGCCCTGGTTTCGTTCTCGATTCTGTCCTCATCCAGTCACGATTTTCGATTCTGATCTTGGTCTTGTTTGCAATATCGATTCCGCTACCGCTCACGGTTCTGATTTACTACCAAAATACGGTTACTACCAAAATAAAGTTTAGGCTATATTACTCGGAGATGATGTAGATTTCTATAAGTTGAAGAAGTTTTAAAATCTATAATAGCACAAATATGCAGATGACGTCATATCGAAATGTTTACAATCTATTTTACTCAAGAAGTTTCTCATTCATGAAAGAAGTTGTAGAATCGATTCCGTAATTTTGTTCAACGGCTCGAATATGCAGAACGTATATATCAGCTTCTGAACGAGATGTAGTAGTGTTATTGTGATGGTTTCATAATTCGTTTTGATTAGAAGCAAAGGAACTTTTTTGTATCTATAACTCGATTAAATCGATGGATCATAAAAAAAAAGAAATTTAAAAGCATCTGTTTTGAATATCTAATTGTTAGTGCCATTCAACCCTTCATTAGATTGATCTGCCATATCATTTGTATTATATCGAAGATAACTTTTTCAAATACAAAAGTTCGTGGGTATTCTTTTCGATTTGAAAAGCGTCAGGGCAGACACTACGAGAGGCGAATTCCTTTCAAGGAAATATTATAACCAGTCAATCTTCTCCTGTCTAATATAAATATTTATCGTGGGATCCTCCTAACTAATGCGATGTTTTGTTCAGAGAAGTGATTTGTGAAATCTGGTATACCGGTTATCATCGGTGGCACGTGTCTATGGTGGTTCTAGGAACCTTTTTTTTCACCCCCGCAAAAGTGAATGTCTGATATCAGGATACACAAACGGCGGTTTGGAAGTGCACAGTGTTCCATTGCAGCATGAGGCAGCCTCAGTCCGAAACAATTCTGCTAACACATTTGCCTGCACTACCTACTGCCGAGGTTTTGTCATAGATGAGAGACGAAGAACAAATATAGGTGGGAAGTGATCCCAGTTCAATATTCGAAATCAGGTACCTACCTTAATCTCTTTGTACAACATTTGATTGTGAATATCATTAAGTTTGATCATTATTTATATATATATTATTATTTATATATTATATATATATCTTTTCTCGGCACTTGGTGTCGGGTGGCGCCCATTAATTACACTGTAATCATATACAATGTTTATCATATGTCTCAGTGGACAAAACAGTTAGGTAATTTAGACCTAAGTCGAACCCTATTATATGTCAGAGGTCACATAAAAAACAACCATACGCCCTGAACTTTATGTCTCATTGAACATAAATTAAATATTCTGTTATGTATCTTTAGGCTTTTATTTATTTATATTGACAAACTCGTTAATTAAAAATACAGCTATCCATAAGATATAAAAAACGCATACACATATACCAACAAACAGATAAACAAATAGTAGCCTATCATTTACGCAATCACATGTTCTTACTGTCGGTACACAAATTTCCATCAAGATCAGTGAAACCTTTTTTTAGTTATAGAAAAACCTACAGACAGACAAGCTGGAAAACAATAGCCTACCATTTATGAAATCAAATGTTCTTACTGTATAACAATTTTAATCATAATCGGTCAAACCGTGCTTACGTTATAAAAACATATACAGACAGACAAAAATGAAAAAAATAGTATAATGTGAATCACTCCATCAAAAAACGATTATTTATCACAAAATTAAGTGAAAAAAATAAATGTACAGACAGAACCAATAGATTTATGTAGTGGCATAGATTAATTTCATACATCTTTTATGCTCTACTCAACATAAGCCATTTAAACGCTGCAAAAGCGTCTCTATTCCAACTTAATTCACCATTATCGACACTGCTTATTTCGTACTTTATTTTATTGGACAAAATATATCGTATAACACAGCCAGATGTCATAGTCGTGAATTAAAAGGGAACATAAGAAACGTACGCAATTCGAAGAAGTTGTTCTCGCGTGAGACGAACATAAATGGACAGACAGTCAGAGACACGTTGAATTTTATTACATGTATCGATGTGAATTATTCGACTTGTGTCAATTAATGTTGTCCTTTAAACACATTACTTGTTCGCTGTATATTGTATGTTCTAGAAGATTATATTTCAAGACGGCGATAATGTTTTGTTTTTTTTTGTTGTTCCTCAGTTAACGCCGAATGAACATTGGCATGTCGTCAAAAATAAATGTATGTAAACTTTTCGGTAAGTATCATTGATATATAAATAAATATATCAAGGGCAATTGCATACAAAAAAAATCATATGTTTGTTCTATTTTATCGATGTAGTATACTTATATAGGTGAATAATATGACTGTTTTGTTTGTAAATCGATTGCAATGAAACAAAAACTAAGTGTTACAGGAAGCTTTCGACAATACATCAGTAAAAAGGCGCCTTCAAAAACCTATTTAAATAATTGCTTAAACAAACTCCAAAAACAATTGATTAGTTGTTTCTGGAGTCGGTCCCAGCTAAAGATAAATCAAACACAGTTGTGTCTCCTTTGCAGGAGAAGATCTCCTTTTTGACTCAGAATTTAACATTTCCTATTCATATTTATAAATTATATGTCCTTTTATCTTGATTTTGCTGTAATCGACTCCTAAAGCTACTAATTGTTTATTTTTTAAATTCTAATTAAAAAAATATTGAAATGGGTTTTTTAAGATGGTTTTCATGTTTTTATTTTGAAAAAATTATTTTATTTCACATATTTTAGTTATCGATTAATTCACCCTATTTTTACTATTGTTATTAGAAAATTCCGATATATTCCTGCTAAGATTGTCATTATTGTTAATGTGTTGGAATTATGTAAACGAATGAAAGCATTTATGTAGATCAATATGTAATTAATTTCACTAGGTTTTACTAGGTTTTACATATACAAATATTAGGATTCACTAATAGCCATTGAAAAGTAGTTCTTGAGGACAAATCACAGTATAATCCCATAATTTCTAATCGTTAAGGAGTGCTGTGGCTTCCATAATCAGCTCAGCAGATAATTATCATACGCAAAAAAAATAAGTTACAAAAAAATGGACTCAAACACACTATACATGCCTATAATATTGGGAGTTTCCCTCGATCGCCCTGGGATCCCATCATCCGATCGTGACTTCATGGCTATGAGGCAATCTCGGAGCATACCCTATAATGAACCTATTGAGGTTAGTTTCATTTGGATTATTATCATATTTCCAATACATCGAAATTGATGGTGAGGACCTGATGTCAGAACTGGAAGGTTGATGGCGTTATTGTTTAGTGGCTACCTGTACACGCCTCGGTTTTGGGCTGTTTAAGTTTTTGACGAGTGTGATTATTAAAAATTAAATATGAGTTGCCCAATGTGTTTCTTATTAATTAAAGTAATATCTAAATCTTTTTTTATATTTTTTTATACTACATGTATACTTATTAACCTAATCCACTCAATGGATTTAATCATGAACAACACCGTCACTATATCAATGAAAAAATTTTTGAGTTCCCATTCCGATAAATACATGTTACAAAATCTTATACAAGTACCTGACGGGGGTCGCTAAATCAAACTAACAATTTTCTCATTTCTATCTCGACGCAAGACGGTCTCAATTCGCCGGATGTGTTACTGTAAGTAGTTGTCCAACGCAACTTACAGATGTAATAATGGACGACTTTATGCGTCCACTTACTATATATGTGTATATGCAGTGGTGTATCTAGCCTGGGTGAGGCTAGATACACCAGGCAGGATTTGAAGTGACACCCTAAAAATCGAAACTGTTAGGTTGAACAAAATTTTTTGTGAATCAAAATTTACGTTCGGATGAACTCGGGTGTCACTCCTAAATGAGTGGCACCCGGTGCGTGCCGCCCCCCCCCGCCCTTCCCTACCTACGCTGCTGTGTATATGTATGTTTATACAATATGTTTATACATTTATAAAAATATGTTTATACAACCAATTTCTCAATTATCTGATCAATTATTTTGCGTACGTTCACTATGATTTAAATAACATCCAACTCTCTCGTTTTTATCACTATCGAGATCCACGTACCCAGGCCAGACCTGGCCCGATAGACTCTTTTTTTCCTACTCCAACTTTTTATTTTTTTTTCGCACCAATATAGTGTTTTATTCAAATTCAAATCATAAACGGAAATCACGTTCGTGGGAATCAGCATAGAGGCCGAATGTCATGTTACCTATATAACTCAGTTATTATTATTATTATTATTATTATTAAGTAGGCAGAGTTGTGGACAGACGTTAGTAATCATGTATAATTACGAATAATCATATATGAATTATTGCAAATGGTAACTAAAGTCTACATCGCGCCATAGGTATGCCAATCTAGGGCCAGGGTCAGGCAGTTTCGATGAGTAAACTCGATACTGCTTCTCGGTATTTTGCATTACTATGATCGAAATGCAATATTTGTTCTTTATATGCAACTGAACATCTAATTGTCCAGTATCGCGGTGCCAGTACATTGCAACTCAGTTATTATTATTATATGTATATATATATATATTGCATAATGTCCTCTCATTCCGAAGAAAAACACCACTATCTTATTTTCCGACGCTTCAATCTAGTTTTACTTTAGTAGGTAACTCCTCTAAAAGCATTATCTACTGAACCTAAGCTTATCTGAATCTGCTGGTAGGTCACTTTTCTGTCAGTCATGTTTCAAACCGAATATTAACCACAGCATGAAACTGAGAAGTAATACATTTATAGCATATATTGTGGATGGTACTACTTGTGAGCTTCATGGTATCCAGAAGGAGACCACTATACCTATCTAATCAGTTCTTCAATTTCTCGGTTTATGAATTTGATGTATACTCAATCTAACACATAACACATTTGACATTGCACTTTTTATTGCTATCGAGGCCACTGTACATGGAGCTCTATTCGACTCCTTTTTTTGTACACCGACTTCAACTTCCTACTCTAATTTCTTTCCTCAGTACGGCTTTTAAACCTCAATTTCAATTAAGGTATCAAATGCAAATAAAACCCACGTTCTCGTGACTGAGCACGGAGGTTGGATGCCACACATGCTACCCACACCTAGCTCAGTCATTACAATATATATATTCGAAGTTGAAATCTACAAATAGGATGACTGTCTTTTCAATGTCAGATTCGATTGCGGGTCCAATTTTCTTCAGCTCTTCACTTATCACAGATCAAACGTATTGCATATTTCGTGTTAACCCAAGTCCACGCGCCAGCCGTGTCGATGTTGTTGATCTCATACTTACCGTCATTGTTCACTTATGCACCCATAGATGGCGTTAGTTGCGCAAGTTCTTGTTCACGAAATGAATTCTATTACAAACGAAACAACAGAAGTGTACACGTCAAAAAATACAATACTCATACCTACCTTTTGCAGTTGGCTGCTACTTACAAACAGGCGCAGTGTTGCCGAGAGGCTCCGTGAACTGCCATGATAGCCATTTAGCGGTGTGATGGATCGGTATTTGTTCATTTTCGGGATAGATTCCACTGGACGCGGTGGTGGACTAATTTTTTTTTTAAGTAAGCGAATATCTCTGTTTTTACAGCTGCTGAACGTGCGAGAAACTAAAATAAACGCAAAAAAATAATAATTTAAAACAAACTTTTATATTCACAAAAAGAACTATAATGTTAAAAATAAACTTACCTCGATCAGAAACAAGCTCTTTTCTACAGTTTGGTCTTTAATTTCAATTAAAATTCTTCCTTTTTGTTAAACTAATTACATTACCAGAATAAAAACGTGTGAAACTCTTTATTTTTCTCTCCCGCGATCAAATGTAAAACGTTTTTATTCTGGTAATAGAAATAGTGGGAAAAAAAAAAAGGAATTCAATAAAATTTTTCGATCGAAGTACAAACTATAATTAATGGCAGATAAATTCAATTTTAAATTTATAGTTCTTTTTTATAAATATAAAAGCTTTATTGTTAAATTTCTTTTTTTTTATGTAATGGTTTGTTCTCTATTCATGTGGTTTCACGAGTACAGCACCTAAACTGACCATTTCCCTCAAAGATCTTTGTAGAGAGCAAGGGCTTTATTATAACAGGGTCCGCCCCGATGTTCAGAGCTGCAACATTAGTAATATGATATGTACATACAATCTCATACCACACAGTTGGGTCATCTACTTGAACTGAAATCCACACCAAAATTCAAAATAAAAGAAGTGGATTCAAATTCGAAAATTTAGATTTACAGCTCTTATAGCCACCTTTCAACTCAGAATACAAAGTAAGCTTTTTGCCGCAGATTCACTCGCGTCCGTTTAGCGAAAGCCAACCCTGGGTGCAGCGACCGTGATATGATTGCGTTAACAATGAGTTACCATATTACATGTATATACAAAATTTTGCGTCTGTACTATTCACCGTTGAGCAGTTCCCCCGCCTTGAGCCAACTTTGGATGTAGCAGCTATATCATGATGGTGTTTGTAATGGGCTATCACAACTGAATGCATATAAATTATTTCCTGTCTGTGCTGTTAACAGTTAAGGAGTTTTCCCTCCGAGAGCCAACCCTGGATGCAGCAATCATATCCTGATGGTTTTTAAAACGGGCTATCACAATTGGATGCATATACAAAATTTCGTGCCTATGTTGTTCACCTTTTAGGTGACTCCTGACTCCATCATCATATCGGCTCGATGGCACCAGATTATCGCTTAGCTCAATCGGACGTTAATAGATGGTCTAAAAATTTCCTTGCAAGATTTGATGACACACAAACAGATACCGAGACAAATGAAACTTAATGAAACCTTGTAAAAATACAAGCGATCGCAATGACAAGTTCAAAGATTGCGAGTTTTTTTTTTTGAAATTCGTAAGGTTATAATTATAATTCTAATTTTCTTAGCTTTATATTCAAGTTTACATTTTTAACTTCTTGCGATGAAAATTCAAAAATTTTACTTTGAAGCATTAAACTGATTTCGTTCGGTAGATTTTAAATAATCTTCAAAAAAGTTTTTGAAAAATGTTTTGTAGTATAAGTTTTAGATTGCTCTACCGATCGCTACCAAAATCAACTATTCAATCAGCTATTTTCCCCAACCAGGTGAATCAACTGCCGTAAACTATTAAATTTGTTCAAGAGATATCATTAAAATGAAAAATTTTTCAAAAAGTACTTTTTTTTTAATTTTTTTGCAAACTGCTCTTCCGATAAATTTTAAAATATATTCCGTTATTCTCGTTCAAAAACGCCGTTGGTCGTTACTAAATGCATTACAATCAGTTGATTTGTTCAAAAAATGTCGTAGGAAATATTTTTTTTTTCAAAATTCGAAAAAAAGAGTTTTTGAAATCATAGTTGCCGTATTAAAAAACAACGCTTTTTAACTTCCCGCTAAGAAAAGGAAATGTTTTATGAAATGTCTGCTTAGGAGATATGAATTTCTTCCTCTTATTGTAAAATCTGTGAAGGCGAGTCTTTAGTAATTTTATTGTTGCTACAAATTAAATTACTGTTTTTACCTTATTATGGTATTAATTTGATATATAAAATTTTGAAATAAAAGATAAAACAAGAAAAGAAAACAAGAACAATATTTCAAAATATAAAAGCCTTTCAGATGTTGACCAAAGCCGTCAAACATGTTTTCTGTATGAAAACTGGTATCTATTGTAATTAACATTATTACATTCAAGATTATTTGATCGTAAGTACTCTACTAAAGATAAAAATCTTATGAAGCACTTACATATAGGACTGATATAAAAACGGTAAAAATTTCTGGATTCATTTTAATTTACGCTCCCAATCAATGTGTTAAAAATAAAACAAACACAAAAAGCAGATTAAAAAACTTTGATCTTGATACAAAATCAATTTTTCCTTATATTTTATTATCAACTATAAAAGAACGTTTTATAGAATTTAGGTTTCTGACAAATAAAACTGTTAATAAAAAAAAGCTATTTTAGAGACAAGTGTTCATTCAACAATGTAGTTGTACCAAAACAAAAATAATAAATTTTACAAGGGTTGTGCTGACGGATGTTACTAATATAGATAAATATAAGGTAATAAAATAGATCTATCGACTTCCTGCATAAAACAGTCTACGTATGTAGACACGATGTTAAGACAACCACTTAAGAAATAAATATCTATAATTGTAGAAATTTGTTTAGTTTAATGTCCTCTTCTTTTGTTTTTTTTTTTATTTGCGCCACAAACTATTGCACGTAGTTTGTGTAATAGGATATTTGTTAATATTATGGATATTAATGGATTTCGATCGATCTATTTTTTATATTCATCTATATAAATAACATTCATATCAGCACAACCCTTGCATAAAATTGTTTATTATTTTCGTTTTATTATCGTGTAAATTAGTTTCTTATTATCGCGTTTAGCGAATAATTATATTACTTTAAATTAAAATTATAGCATAATCAAATCCAGTAAAAAGTCCGTTTCAAAGAATAATTTTTCATTATTTTGTTTTTCTAATTATTTCGTTTTAAATACATATACGAATAAATTAATAATGGCCTGCAACAACTGATACAACCTAGTATAGGAGATATGTTAGCTAACTCGTTAAAACGTAAATTATTTTGTATAATACCAATTAATTATGCTTACTAATTTTTTTCCGCTGTTAAATACAATGTTTCTTTTATTTAAACATTTTTTGCCCCATCAATTTAGAGCTAAATTGTATTGCGGTTGTGACTTAAAAAACAATTTTTACTATATAGTCAGTATTAATTTATATAAAAAATAATATTTCCGTATTACGATATTTTTAGTTAAAAAGATAAACGAGGGAGGTGCACGATGCTTGAACACAATATTTCGTGTACGGGGCTTGAAGAAGCTGCAAACAGTTACACGAGTTATTTATGTTACGTTACTTATTCCTTTAAGTCAGGCGCCGAGATGCCTTTACATGCCAGCACGCCTCCGAGTCTCGTGGTCGAGAGCGACGAGTTCGCTGGAGGTGAAACGACACGCCACGCATTATATGGGATGATTCATTTATGTAGTACAATATGGAATAATTTCTAGACTGTATTGTGGGGAAATATTTAAGCTAAAAAAAAAACGAGTGCGCCAGTGAACACCCGGTAGATGTGAAACATCAAAACTGTTATGTTAGTACTGTACTATTAAAATTGGAATAAGATGAAAATGGGAGGTTTTGATAATGAGAAGAAGCTCATGATTTTCATCAACCACATTTAATATGACATTTCATCGGTTAACTCCGTTACAATAGCGCTAGAGTTTGTTTCGCGTAGACTATCCTTTGATTCCATGAAATTTACAATTGGCCGATGACAGCTAAAATATGAAACGTACATTTTGGATGTATTCAATATCAGTCATTTTTGAAACTTTGTGAATAATGATGAAATTGCAAAAATAGAAACTGTTTATTCTTATAAAAACCTTCATTACACGAAGAAATACATAATCAGACGCACTCGGCGTAGATCAGAACTAAGCGTCTCCGAAATGTGAGACGTTTAGTATAGTCTCATACCAACGCGTTAACCCCTCTATCTGCGCACAGCGCAGGCGCAGACGACGTAGGCCAAAACCAAGTGTCTCCTGAATTTTGAGACGCTTTGGTTTTACCCCAGTCCAACGCGCGTATAGATGTTTTACATCAAAAAATACAATATATTTCCAAAACTTTTTTTCAGCTCTCACAATGTAATACACTTACCCATTGTACCACCATTAGACACATTCTATGCACATTTAGAATGAGACTCTCTTGAAATTACTAACGAGTACACTGTAGCTTCTATCTTCGGTTCGAAAACAGCCATAAACTCATATTGGTTTTGATAGGGACGTTTGATCAGCATCGATGATCAGTACGTTTTTCTATGGTTTTCCTCAGGCGAAAACTTCTGTCAGCTTCGAGAAAAATCCATTAAGAAATGAAACGGATCGCAATCTCTCTTCGTGCTGCCTGAAAATTCTGAATTAACCCACATCCGAGAAAACAAATTTACGAAAAGTAAACAATGTGCTCATATATGTACGTTGGAGTAATATCGATGAAATATAACTAAATATTAAAATAAAATGCTAATAAATAGTTTCCTAAATAATTGTTACAAGGTACAATCTCAATTCTAACATGACAATTTTTACTGCGTACTTGTGAATTCACTTGCGAAGGAAAATGATTGAATGAAGGAGTGAGTTCGATCGATGTATTTTTAAAGGCTTAACTTTACGATATCATATTTTGGTCGCTTTCGTAGACCAAAATCTCATCCTCAACGCTACATACGATGTTTACTTCAACCAACAGCATTTTATATGTCACACTTTGTTAGTTAGCAGGGAAAGTTTATTCGGCGATCCAAAATCCGAATATCGTCGTGATGATGAAATAAGTGAATTATATTACATTGTATTTCTCTGAACCATATCGGGTTTCGATCACCTAAAATCATGTTCTTCTGGAAGATTTTCTTTCCATGAAATCGTATCTAGACGATTGAATACACGCAGCAAATGAAATGGACTTTAGTATCAAGAAAAGTAAAGTACTACACCCGTTTTCAAAAATAAAATAAACGGCATTCCGAAAAGTTAAACCTCATCTGTAAGTATCGAAATGGAAATTGATCATACTTACGAAATGCTTCAATTAGCATTCACATAACACGAAATTAAGCAAACGTATGATCACTTAGAAATAAGCTATCTCTCGGTAAAACACTAATTCTAATTCACGCATACAATAATATGTGTGAACAATCAAAATTGCGGTCATGAAAGGTACAAGCGGTCCGCAAAAGTAAGGCCGCTGAATGTACCTGTGCAGAAAGTAAAAAACTGGTCAAGAACGTATCGGACCATGCTCATTATAGAGTTCCGAAACCATTATTACAAAGAAATCCACTACAGATGACATACGGACGGACGGACGGACATGATGAAACTATAAGGGTTCCGTTTTTGCCAATTTGGCTCGGGACCCTAAAAATGGAACAAGGATTTTTTTCGCAGCTACTAGTTGGCCGCATCTCGACTTCAGTCTCAATTTCATAACATATTATGAATCGAAAATGTAAATCTATTTAGAATCTTACTCATTATTGATAAACACTATTTTGCCTTGGCAAATATGATTATTATAAGTTACGTCCAGACTTACTCGTATTAATTTGATTACACTATTTTAAACGTAAAGCAGTTGTATTATAATTTAATGTACTCTGTCCCATTGACTTTTTAATGCCTTTTTAACAAAACAAAAACACTCTGAGGGTATTTTATTTACTCATCGGCCATACCTTTACGGACGGCTTGTAATTTATTAAATCGTCCATCTGATTGTTCCACAGCTTCAATTTACACGGGCAAGCTGCACGCGCTAGTCGACAACTGCAGGAGTCAAAACCGCATATACACAACTGAGAAATGTTTCATTGCTGATTTTGAATAATTATAATGTTTTTCCTAAGACTTAGTCCCAACAACAGTTAATGAGACAACTTGCACAAGCTTTTCTAAATTCTTCACGTCTATGAACTTAACTAATATCTTCCCGCCATTTAATTACGTAGCGGTATTTCTTGCACGCGTTTTAGTTTTTACTTCAAAGTTCTGTCTGCGACGTCTAAAATAAACGAACTTAGTACAAGTTTGAGCTTCCTTATTAAATCAGAGAGCTTTGTTGTGTCACTGTTATGCATATTTTATGAGTGCCTTCAAGCTTCTGCTGTGTGACTGTACACGGTTACGGGTTATCCTGTAGTCATGCGGTAAAAGGTCTGCGAAATATATGCGCCTTGATGTATGTATAAGTAAATATCTCGAGGCCTTATATTAACATAAAATAAACATTTCTTTATTTAAACATTACAGTTTCGACTTCAATTGAATTGCAATATTTTTTTATAGGGGCAGAGAAGAGAGAGAAAGAGAGATATATATTCATTAATTTCGGTATGTTACATAAAATAATGTTAAATGTCAACTCGACTATGCTTTAGATATCTGTTTGATCTCCATTTTTGGATTTTTTAAAGCATATTTTATTGACAGAAATAACATTCTTTTATTAAACGAAATCAAATATCAAACGAAAATCGAAGTAGTATATTGTTAATAAATAATATCTTCGCGACGTTCGTTTATTTCAGAAAATATTTTAAGAATCGTCGTCGAAATTGTAAGTTTAACTCAGATATTTTGTTTGCTTCTGTTTTTCTAAATATTTTTTGCTAGTGGAGAATTTATTTTAAATTCACCCTCAGAATAAGTTCTCGTCGTGTGTGGAGTTTAAAAGGTATAATGAATAATTCTTTTGAATCTCAGTACATAAACTAATGTACTAAAACAAAAAAGAAAACCACGTTATATGTTTATAATGTCTTAGAATTGATTCGTTGATTTGGATGGAAATCAAAAACATTTGTGTTGGTGATGAGCAGAGACTTTACAGGCTCGTAGTTCTATTTTAAGTGTTGACGACTTAGAGTATAGTAGTTCATTATGCCGCTTTAGTTGAAAATAACTACAAGATCTCTGAAAATCGTCTATCGAACAATCGCTCCTTCCAACATTTATTTCAACAAATAATCGATGCAAAAGCGCACTCAATTGAGTGACACGAGACCGATGTCAATACGAGTAATTGCATAGATTGTCTGTCTAGAGAAAATTTAATAGTAATTATCGAGATTCCAGATGATGTAAAATTACAAGATCCAGCCGCTTCTCGCCGCAGATTTCCGGAACGCGGAGGGTTAAGCGGTTACGATTTAATTTATGCCGATGATTTTTTTTCTCTCCCCCGCAACCGCTCCGCAAAAATTAATTATCATAAATTTCTTTAAGGGCGGATTCCTCCGCGTCTGGTCCCGAAGCGGGGAACTACGGAGTCCGAGATTATCCCGTCCCGCGGCGTTGGGCTGGTGCGGTTGTGTCGTTTATTTATTGTCGAATCGCTTTTCCTTTTAGGGTTCCGTACCTTCAAAATAAAGAAAAAGGAACCCCTGTACGAAGACTCGCTTGCCTGTCCTTCTGTCCATCTGTTACGGTTAACTTGTTATGAATCTACTGGACCGATTTGGTTTACATGTCAGTAATCCAAAAACGGATACGTAACGTAAATAAATGAATTTTGAATATGAGAGTAATTTTTAGGTGCTAAAATTAGGAGAATTTAAAAGATAGTAATAACATAGTCTTAAAGTTATACAAGAACACAGATCGAAATTGACCATTCTTCCTGTCATTTCCGGAATTGCTGGATCTAAAATTTTGAAATAGAAAGTACTAAAAATATTTCTCTACTTATAAATTTCAAGAGAATGTATAAGAAGTCTATAATCTTCTTCGTTTAGTTCGTTTCAATGTCTAGTATAAACTGTATCAGTTTATTTTTGATACAAAATATACAAGTAAACTTGGTGTGATCTTAGTGCAAACGTAAAGAAAACAATAAATAAAAATCGGCTAAGTGTGAGTGGGGCTCGTGCTAAGAATCCGCAAATCAATAAATGAAAATAATTTCTTCTAAGTATTTAACACAAATATATTGTGTTGTTGTACGGAACCCTCTATGCGCTAGTTCGAGCTAGCACTCGCCTGGGTTTTGCACACATGCACAGTGGTCTATATATTTTATTCTCTTTCAATTTCGTCTCGGATACTCAATTGCCGATCTATAGAACAGGATATATTAAGTCCATGGTCTATGATAAAAAGTACTTAGTTCATTACGAAAACCGGATGAGTTCTTATGTGAAATTTAAGTTCGATGATGTTAACTGTTTAAGGATTATCTCGCCAGGAGACACTCTTCACTGCAACGTCGATTCGCAGTTGTACTTTTACGTTGCAACTAGATGTTCACGTGTACGCAGAATGCAAACTTAATAAAACATCGTGAATGGTCCATTGTTGTCTTTCAGTATTTTAGCTGAGCGAATATTTAAAAGCTTGCAACAAGCGAGGGCAATGAGCTGATTAGAGTATAAAGCAATGGTGAAACCAATTTTATTAAGATAGTGAAGTTGTTCTTAAGTCTTCTACTTAATTTTTTTTACACTATATTCAAAAGTATTATATCGTAGATATATATATATATATATATATATATATATATATATATATATATATATATATATATATATATATATGTATATAAGTTTCATCACTGTTTTAATATTTTTCTACCTAAATCCCAATATGTCACCGTAACTCTGCCGCGATTGAAAAGTTTACGTTATGGGGTATAAAAACAACTTAACGAGAAGTATCGAAGACAAAAATTTTCATATTTTGTGACTACATATATGAAAATATGTTATTATTTATAGTAATTTGCTTGAAGTTAAAAGTTATAATTTTTTAACAAATTATTTCAGTGTGAAATTACGTCAATTTTAAAGTAATTTGAAATACAAATCATCGAGAAGTAGTCATTCCATAAATTAGTTTTAGAGTTTCATTCAAATACTACTTATATGAACAAAGGAAATATAACCACTACGTAAGCATTGAAACAGATATTCGACAAACTTGCAAAAAGAAGAGAGCTTTATAAAGAAAATTCTTTACACATCATCTAGTTTTCAACAAATTGTTTAAGAACAATCTTTATAGTACTAAGGAAAGATACGTAGTTACAAAATAATTGGTCATTAGCACATTTTTTTAATTGTTTACCACTCTTTGAAGAATTGGCAATTGTAGTAAAGAAATGTAATTATGTTAAATAAAATGAAAAATATATTATTACTGTGGCAGTTGAATGATATTGGTGCAGGATGAAAAGCTTACCTTTTATGAGGTGACGTTACGTTAAGTTACAAATTAGTAGACATTTCCGCGTAAAATTAATATGAAAAATTAAATGGTACTGCATATATTATTTTTGGGGTTTTTGTCATTTTCAAGATATTTTTTTTAGTGTAATTGTAAAACGGTTTACCCTACAGGCCATTCCTAAAACTACATGTTATAAAATTTATCGATGTGAATGAGCTTCCTGAGTCCAAAGATAAAGTTATTTCAAAGCTCAACGATTTATCTTTAAACTCTTGAGCTTAAAAGTTCGAAAAACGGTTGAACTTGTAAGCCGTCAAGGTCAACCGTTAGGAATTGTAAGCCATTCCTAAAACTTTTTGTTACTTTCGAGCTCAGAGTATTGAAAAATATACCTAGCAATAAATTATTGGGTTTCAGCTCAAAAGATCGATTTTGGTTTTTTTTCAAGATCTCCGAGTTCAAAAATAAAATTTTAATACGTTTCCTAGTTCAAAAATGTAGATGTATTTAAATAAAACGCTATTTTTTCAAATTTTAAAACTAAGATGTGCATCAAACACGTTGCTTGATTTTGATCTGCTTTGCGGCATTCAACGTAGTTTTGAAAGCAAGCAAAGTTGACTGATACCAAACATAAGTCCAAAAAAAACTAAACTTGTTTAAAAAAAAATCTTTTTCATTAACGATATCTCTCAAACAAAACTACCGATTTTGACGGAGTTTGTAGTGATCGGTGTTACTTTGTAAGCAAAAGAGATGCTTAGATTTAGGAGTTTGTCGGTGGAGTAGCTCAAGAAATATTCTAAAAATACACACACATGCACGCACGAGCACATCACTCAGAAAATGGTCGAAATAGTTTCCTGGGACCCTAAAACGTGAAGATCTGATAAAAACTCGATCTCAGAAAATCGGATTGAAAACAGTAAATATTTTATGACAAATTTTCTATTTTCATAGCGGAAGATAAAAGTGAAACAGCAAACTCATCAGTTTTCGTAATACGCTTAATAAAAGACCTTCACCATCGAAAGTTCACCCACTGAAATCAGCGTGAAAGTCGTCAACCAAAGTCGGGGCGGGCCGTCAGTCGAAAAGGTAAATCGGATTTTCCGCCCATGGAGTGATAGATCGTTCGGTGGCCGCGGAAGGTGCCGAGTTTGCGGGCGCCGGGGCGGGCGGCGGGATTAGCCAAGTTGTCGCGACTCCGCTGCGAAAGCGCCGGCGGAATATCAACTCGAAAATATAATCTGTCCCTAATCCGGGTGTAAATAAAAATACTCGCTCCGATTCGACGAGGCGAATCCGATAGATCTTGGCTTCTTATTATCGCTTCGTAAGCGTTTGATAAATGTACTACTTATATGCGTCGGTTTGCACGTCGCCGCCCTTGATTCTGGTTAATAATATGCAATCGAGATTTGCTTAGCGTCTTTCCGAGTTGGCCATGGGAGTATGATGACTTTCGATGATAAAAATTGTCTATGTTTAATTCCAGCAATAAATATTAAAATACGTTATGCCACGTAATGCCATGTGTTGTTGAGAATATTACGTTAAGCCTACTAATATATTAGCGCTGCACAGCATCTATGAAATAATTTCAAAATTCTACGATATGGCGTTTCATTATATCATAGCGATATCTACTATAATTGAACTTCAGAAAGAAACAGAAAGGATATCATATGTCAGTAAAACAAGGGCTCATCTTGCACCACCGTTCTTGTTCCTTCGACGTCAAGAGAACGGGTTGGGGTCGTCTAGTGCCACCACTATATCACACTTCGTTCTCCTCCGATACTTCATATATATCAGTTAGTTTGTCCTCGAATTGTATTAACATTTACTTACGTGCACACGCTTTCTGTCGAGGGAGCTTTACTGGTGAAATGAAATTTTATTGGTGAAATAAAATAGCGTAAACAACTTGAAAAGCGAAGCTCTATTTATACATATAATTTAATATAAGCTATGCTGTGGCCAACTTGGCTGCAGCACGAAAATGGGCCAGCTATACCGGTGAGGTACCACATTGTCATAGAACACAGATGTGCAGTAACAGCTTCCGCTGTTGCCTTTCTTCCTATGAGTGAGAGTTCCGGTGAACCACTGTTGCTCCATCGAATATCTATCTCCTTCTTGAGAGGTCCGGTATTGCACTCCTATCTCCATCCAACAACTTATTCCTTCCTAAAAGTTCCGGTGGCCCACTTCCTCTTCCATCATATATCTTATTCCTTCATTGAAGAACGATGACACACACTAATGAAGAAACAGTGACTCTTCGAAGGTTGTGAGTATCATGGGCGTTGGTGATCACCTACAGTCTGGTGGGTTGCACGCTCGTCAATCCCTTAAGGTACTATGAAAAATATACCGGGATTGCTCACTTAAAGTAATAGGATATGTTATTGTTAAAAACGGTTTGAATGTAAAATAACTTAAATTCAAATGGTCAGATTGTTATTGAAAAATAAATATTCAATAAACACACAAAGATTGAAAAAAATTGAGTACCATTGTATAGATAATTTAATGAAGAATAATTCTATCAGCTTCAAAAAATGATTTAGTCTAGTAGAAACGAAAAATATTTCAAAGTAATTTAGAAAATTGTTCGCGTCAATCAACTCTGCAAAACTTAAAAACACGATAACTTGTAAAAAAATGCATTCAATTAGTCTTTTTTTATTTATATTTAGAATTACAACTGGTACTTTCCTAATGAAAATGGCTGTCTCATTCGGTATCTTTAAATATAATGATTAATAGAAAATTTAAATTTATCGACCAAAAAGGTGACTCCCACAAATAGTGCCGACCTAGTACTAAGTAAATACATCACTTCGTTACCATTTATTTCGAAGAGATTGTGTCGTAAAAGCTGAAATAATGTATATCATAGATGGTACTTTTCATAATTATGCACGACTCGTAACTCAAAGCATTTGTTGAAAGTGTTTCACGTTTGAATATTTTTCTTATCAAAAATTAAATGGAAACATTATGGGGAGCGCATTTTTCTTTTTCAATTTTATTTTCATCTCTAATACAGCATCAAAATGAAAATGGGAAATCCCAACGCAATCCGCTAGTTTTTTTTGTTACGTTATAAATCACAACGACAATCCTAAAATCGTACCATCCACACAGCCATTCATTCCACAACCTAATAACGTTAAAAATTCACACACAATACGTAGATATGGCCGCGTGTATGTATTGTGCATACATGTGATAGGCCCGAGGAAAAAAGCCACTTTAGCTAATAGGGTCGCCGTTGTGCCGCGGGAAAATACATTTTCAGAAGGTTAAATAAGTGAAAGTGACGTGAAAACCTTTAACTATTTTATTTTTATTACATTTCGTTAGGGTTTCATGAAAATAATAAATTTTTACTCCAATTTCGTTTTACGGGCTGGCGGAAGCGGACTTTATATAAGAGAGGCGTTCATCTATAATGTGATGGTTCATGAAAAATATCCGAGAAAGCGAGATCAAAATGACAGAATTAATATGACAAAATTAAATATCATGTTTCTTATTTATTAAGCGTTTAATGCTCGATGAGGTGACAGTTTAGAAAATTGATAAAATGCCCAGTTTAAAAAAAGACATTTGGTACTAAAAATTTAGTTTTATACGGCTATATAGGAACTTGTTAACACCATAATAATGAATAATAATTTTATTTAATGCATAGATGTACATAGCAGATAATTCACTGCACCAGCCTCATACGTGACTTATCTCAATTAGATGTTTAGAGGGGTATGTAAGCGGTCTAGCACGTAGTCATCGTGCAATTGGCCAGTCATTATTGACATTTGTGTATAGAACCTAATAAATACATCAAGATAGTGTCAGTTGAGATGTTCAATCCTGCTTATTTGTGTACAAACACGATCCTTTATGGTTTATCTCAGAAAAGCTTTTTTACTTTTCTTACAACATGCTAGGTAGTTTGACACGCGGTATACGTAACCAAGACGTAGCCAAGACAGATAGGCAGATTTACGCAAATCTATTTACAGCAAAGAGATCTATATTTAAATATTGTTTTAGAGTGGCAAATTGTTAGCTCCTCACCTCTACGTTTAAAGACGCGCAAGATCAAAGTTTTTATGTAGAAATTGATTAAAATGTATATTATTTAAATCCCTTTTGGTAATCAGCAATCAGTAACAACAAAAATAATTGCGGTCAGAGAAAAATATGTGAATAGGCATTGTTAAACAACGGCTAAAGCGCGGCGGAGCGCTATTCGTGGACGGAGTGAACAGTGGATGGTCATAAATAGGATACTCTGCATAGATTTTTCAGTGAAATATTAAGTAAACCGATAGAATATTATTACAATAAAATATTAAAAGCTCTTTGAAATTGTGTGAGCGACTATAGGAAAACAATTGCGAGTAAAAAAAAAGCGCGTGTATCTGAGAAATAGAAGGCGTAAGGACAGTCAGTACTAATAAGAAATTATGCTTTTGACTTTCTTTTATTTACAACATTTTTAGCGAGTTATAGTACATTTATATTGAATACATAAAAACTATATTATATATAGTAATACGATAAATAAAACAATGAAGGTATGCACTATAAATCATGTACATTAATATAGAGAATACTGTGTTAACCTACAAAATCAATTAGTGTCAACTTTATTATTTATTTTGTGTTTTAATTCTATATTCAATATTTGTCAATTCGTTAGTGCCTGATTCCACAATTATTAGATGTGTGGGAAGTCAACACAAAGATTAATTCTTAAAAACTCTTTCAAAGCCGGAACAATTAGCATGGAGAAACAAAGAATTATCAAAATGCTTGTGTTTATCATTTTTTTTTTTATTAACCATCATAGATTAGTCAATAGATTTAGATAAGCTCGCAAGAGAATACCGTAATGGCTCACAATTTGGGGCCGAGTATTTTATTTAGTGTTTCCAGCTGCATCCCCTCAAAACGTATAATTAATTTATAGGAATCTTTGAACAATTTTATACACAGCTCGCTTACCGCCAATGTAATCTGTAATATATTTGAAAATAATATGGCCTCGTCTTATTGAACATGTTAATAAAAAAATACTGCACTTTCCTTTCGATAGATGTGAACGAGCAGGTTTTCACAATTCACTACTTAATCCTAAATATTTACCTTCATAAATTTTTGTTTGCGATGAAAAATAAGAAACAAAGAGCAGAAATGCGCAAGTAGGATCCGCACCGCATATTTTTTCGTGAAAACCTTTTAATAAAATCATAGCAAGTGTTTTACATTTTCTTTTTGACGCTGTCGTAGCTCCTGCATTCTTTCAACCCTGAAGCATTTAGATTTCTCGGGTTCCTTCTGGAAGCGAGTTTTCATTTAATTTGGGTTTATTATAATCCAAAAATGTTTACGATTCATAGGAGAGTATCTTAATTTTTAGATTGATATTAAATTTAATAGCAATCTTTACTAATTTTCTCAAGAACCTTTTACTTACATCACAAAGTGCTTCGCGAGTTCGTTACAATGACACTCGAGTCGACGTTCAAGCTGAACGCGTTTTCACGTTATCTTAATCCGTGACTTCACGCGCCGCTAATTCAGAACAATATCGAACGTGCACTCGCATTAGTCTGATGACGTCGCAGGCAAAACAAATGATGTAACACGGACTCGTGCCGACAGTCTCGTATCGATTCAAATTCGACGGCATTCGACAGAAGAAAGTTCGACGAGTGAATAGATGTACGCAGTCGAAATTGTCAACGTAATTGACAGTCACTGTAATTGTTCGATTGAAACACGTAATTTCTCGAGCCTACCGACGACGCTTGCTAAATAAACTCGCTCCGTGTATTTATCTAGCCTGTATCCACCGGTAGAACGATTCCGTGAGCCGTTTCATTTTCGCCGGCGAAAGCGCCCCGCCGCGGGCGGCGGCTGGAACTTTGCGGCCGCGTGTTCGCGCGTAAGCCCAGAACGAGCTTTTCTGGTGTTATAGACGGAAAAAACATCCGAAAACTTTCCGGTGCGCAGTCGGAAATCGAATGCGGTGTTAAGTGAGTTCCGTGGTTGTTTTTTTTTCATATAGCTACGGGATTTATAAATAAAATAAAAACAATTCTTAAGCAACGTTTTATTTTTATAGAATTTTCGAGGGGCAAAAGAGCATGGGAGCAACCAAAGATTTTCCATGGGTGTTCACCGCCGCCCATGGACAATCGCAAACTCAGAAGCCATTAGTGCGTTGCTGGCCTCTCGATTAGGAATAGGATATCTGACCGAGGGGGAGGAGACTGATGGAGGGGAGAGTGGACCATAAAAATTCGCATTCACTGAACGAAAGGTAACAGCAGAAGCAGTTATTTCACATCTATATTCTGTGAGGACGGACAAACCGACCCATTTTCGTGCTGCAGACAAATTAACCACGGAATGGCTCTGCCACAAAATATCTCCAATCACGTTTTAAAATTCATATTAAGTGGGTATGTTAATTTTGTTGACATTTATCTGCTATAAAATTGCTTTTAAAAACGATGGATTCAGTTACTATGTATCAAAAATTAAAAAAAACTATTTAATAATAATAAATTAAAACGTTCGAAAAAAACACATGGTATCTATTTTATATAGAATATTTAAGGGTCAAACGAACAGGTGGTTCACTAGAGAGTAGACGGTCACCGCTGTCTATGGACACCCTTAGTACTATTAGAAAATTATATGCTGCCAATGTGATCTGTAATAAGCTATCAAATTGTGCATGTTTCTTAACGACATACTGTAGTATTCATAGTATTGCCAACTTGGCTTCAGCACAAAAATAATGTGGCTCGGCCCGCCAAATACTCTCACTGAATACGGACTTAAAAGAGCAGCTTTCTCTTTTGTCGTTGTTTAGTCCAGTGAGTTGGAATTCCGGTGGCCCACTTCCCACTCCCCATTCCATCAATCCGATTCCCCTTCATTAGATGTTCTATACCATCACAAGTGGCCGGCAGCGCATTGGTAGCTCTCCTGGGGCTTCGAGTGTCCATGGGCGGTGGTGACCATTTACTCTTTGATGGCTCGACTACTCGTCTGTCATTAAAGTATGACAAAAACAATGAACACCCACTATAAAGGCATATGCGATTTTTTTATTCTTACAGCTTTTGAACTTTGGCCAAATTTAAAATTGATAAACCACAAATTATTTTATATTGCAGCATTTCTAAAGTATACGCGGTATTATTTTCATTGCACAAAGAATAATACTTTTTCTCTGGTAAAGGCTTACTTTGTGTTAGTCAGCTCTTATAAATTCATTTTTGATAATACTTTCTATCTACGCAAAGTATAAATTGAAGATATATTTATTTTTTAACAATTAAGTGCCGATGATGTTGAATTTTTATTTTTTGATCCAAAGTGCAACGAATATCTTGTTAGGCGTGACGGGTCGTGGAAAAAATTCTTTGAAAAACGTCTCTGCATCGCCGTCACTAATAGACAATTTAATTATTGCTTTGAATGTGAAACTTCTATTTTTTAATATGCCACAGTTGCAAATCTAACATTGTCGTGTATGAAAATAATTTAAACAATTACTTTTAAATCGTCAATGATTTTTGCTGCTAATTCAGTGTTAAATATTGATAATGCAACAAATTTAGTTTGACTATACTAGCTGTATGGCGGACCGTTTAGAATTGAAAAAGCATTAAATATATATATAAAAGAAATATTCATACAAAATATGCCGTAAAAAATGAGGTAGTGCTTCTTATGTAGCTTAAATTCAAAAGTTATATAAGTGACATGAACAAGATTCGTTAAGGTTTTGTAATAACGATATACTAAGACATACGAGATGCGGGTTTATGTTATGATTACTTTTGTTTAATATTTTTTTAACCCCCGTCATAAATAGACATAATATGCCCCTAATGGTTGTCATTTCTAACTCCCCACGCAGAAGAGTATTATAAGTTTGACCTGTGTATCTGTGTGTCAGTCTGTACCATTGTAGCTATGAAGCAGCCGATTTCGATGTAGTATTTTATGTGTCAAAAATAACGAAACTATTAAAAGAATAAGATTCAAGAAAACCTGTTCAGCCATTTGCAGATAATCAGCGTTTTTCTAGTTGATGAATTAGTAATCATTTTCAATAGATCTATTTGACTTAATATTCAAAATTCGATATTCTGTTACTTTCATTATATTAAAACATAATAACTTTGAACTAATGCTCCAACATAACCTGGAATTGCAGGATACCCAACTCCTCTACCAACTTACGTTGATGATACCTAAAATGTTTAGAACTGGCCACTTACAAACTATAAAATAAAAAAACAAATTTATGTTTTAAAAATGGAATTCTTTGCCAACCTCATTATGTACATTACATTCATCTCTCATTTGTTTTTAGAAATTGAAGGCAAAAAAAATTGTTTTCCGATAATCAATATGTATTTAACGCGAAAGAATTTTTGTGGAATGATTTTCCATGACTTTCATTGTCTTTTAAGTCAAAAAAAAAGTTATAACAGAGTTTGGTTGACCTTTCACGATGAAGCTCTACCCTTTGCCACTGTTTAAAACTGCTTTAATAAGTTCAAACTTGGTCGTACTAATGTTACTGATGATTTGTGTGAGGGATCTTCTACGGGAACGACCGAAGGCAATATCAGTGCTGTGCGGATAACGTTAGGGACTGATAAAAGAGTGACCTACCAGCAAATTCGGACAAGCTCAGAGATTTGTATGAGTCAAATGAGTCCATAAAATTCTCCATGAACATTTAACGGTCGGGGAGCTTTGTAGTCGGTGGTTACTTCATAATTAAACTTAGCTCAAAAACTCTGTAGTGTTAATCGATGCCGCGAAATGATGCAAACATTTACCGGTATCCAGTTGTTCCGCCATCGCCATCGGTCGCCTTCTGTCCAGTCCCCTGGACCACCCGTTTACTTCAGTGTGCTACAGTTATGGCGACAGTTATGCCACGTTTGCCCTCGTCCCTATGATATGTTCCGGTTAACCGCACCGTCTGCACGCCGAGCCCGTGCATGGTTTCTGCGCCTAGAGCACTGGCGCAGGTTTACACTCCAGATACCGATCGCTATTTTCGTTATTTCATATGATTTACGCCCTTAAATGGTTTGCCATTGACTACTTCAGGGCCACCGTATACTGACCAGCAACATTCTTGGGGGCGGACTCGCTCAGCGTCACGGTTAGTGGTCAAACTCTGTTATTGATAGTAAATCCAATTCAGAATTTTTAAATTCACTAAGTTACGTTACGTTTTTACGTAATGATTATAGGTTATTTTTGAATTTTAAATCTAAATTCAGTGATTTAAGGGTCTAAAGTCCTCGACCGGAACCGTTAGATTTATAACCGCCTTTCACGGTTTTTGCAACCCCCTCCACTACACGCTTTATAAGCGTCGTCTAATATTAAATCTATTAGACATGGTAATAGGTAGGTTTTAGTTATTTTCCCTCTTCTCGGGGCAACAGCATCACCTATGACGTTATTACGTCGTGGTAATCCGAAAGGGTTTCATGACCTTCGCGCCCTAGGCACCCCTGTGCCTACTGGTTGCTTAGATGAAGCCTACACAGCCTACGGGCTAAAAATGCAGGTGCCTTAACGTTTCAAGGGGTTTTTAGTCCGTGCGAGTCGGACACAACCGTACGCTCGGCGCACGGACTGCTCATAACGGATTTTCCTCCTCCTTCCCCTTCGCACGGGGAGAAATACAAAAAAAATTATTACTGGTAGTGACTCAAATGCCTTATACGATATAGTTACAGATGATGAGAGCTGAATTTACTTTTATGATCTCGAAAGCAAAAGACAGTCTGCTAAGATAATTGTTTTTTCTCTTGAAGATGCATAAGTACTAAAATAAAACAAGGTTGAACTGTCGGAAAAAAGATGCTTGTTCTCTTTCTTCGGAATGACAGATAATTATGCAATAATTACTTTAGATGATAAAAACAGTCACTGCAAACAAATACACTAATCATTATTTGCTTCTTTTTTCGGAAAAAGTTCGGGAAAAATGACCTCGCAATATGATTCTCCTTCATCATGACAACGCCTCGCCACTTACCGACAGACTAACAACTAACTATTTGGCGACGTTAAGTATAGTAATACAGGCTTACCCGCCTTACAGCTTCGACCTCGCGCTATTCGATTTTTATTTATTTCCTGAAATAAAATAAAAACTACAAGGAAACTGGTTTACGGAAAACGAGGAAGCAGTGGGTGCATACGAAAATATCGTCGAAATGACGTCCAAGTGCGAGTGTGCAAAGTGTTTCTCTTAGTGATTCCATCGAATGCAGCAATGTATTGATCTCAATGTATACTACTTCGAAAAACAATAATAATAAAAATAACTTGCTAATTTGCTCAGTTTTCGATTTTCAAAGGTTTTTCAGTTTGACCCATGCACAGCTAAAACATTGTATATGCATTCATTGGAATGGTCTCAATGAATAGGTTGTGCATAGACAGACTAGCTCTCATCCGCGGCTTCGCCCGTGTACATAGATCGAATTCTTTCATCTTCGTATCGACCAATTACGCTCTCAATTATAATTCCGACAGCTATTCCATGATTGATTTTTTCCATATAAATTTTGTAACATGAAAATAACTACAATTCAGCTGCACTTACGAGAATGATACCCATTAGCTCTACTGCCGTTGGTCCCTTTCTGCTATAATCTTGGGGTGCGTGTGGTTGTAGATGGTCCAAGCTTGCGGTAAATGAAAAAGTTTGTGTCGCTACCGCTATTCAATTCCAGATTCCGAATGCTGAAAAGACTCAGCTATCAGATACATTGGTATCCGACGCCTCGGAGGCCGGACGTCTCGTGAACTACGTACTTAACCCACTCAATATAAATTATTTTTTACGTTTGAAAGGAAACATTAGTTTCCATCTAAACAAATTAATTATTCTGGTTTGTCGCAGAACTCCCTTTTTACCTGAAATATCTATTTAAAATGTAGAGGTCTACAATAATGCCTTATTATAAAAACGCCTTTCACTGCAGACGACCTGACTACAATGTTCAACCCTCCTCTACCAAAAAAACCAATGTAAAAAGGATTCATTTTTCGCATCGTCGCCAAGACCTATATCTTACCTAAAACGTGGAATACACATGTTTTCATTTTAGTATGTACTCGTCCATAGTCCGAAAATTTGTATTACAAGAATTTTCGGACAATGGGACAAGAATACGTCATGTAATGTGCTGCTGCTGAAGATCGATCTCTTCCGCAGTCAGAAGAGACTCTTGCCTCTTTTTGGTCTTGTATATTTCTGTAAACTTGTAAATATAGCTTTGCAAATTTCATTAAAATGCTTTAATCAGGAGAGTAGTGAGGGATCGCAAAAAAAGTAGAAACACAATTTTTTAACGTAATATTTAATAGATAATGTATGGTTATCTGTTGAACTTAGGTATTACGTTTACGAGTTATGTTTAATTTAAATTTAATTTTAATGAACCCCGTCGATAGGATTGTATTGATTGCTTGATTGATTGAAATTGAGTCGTGTAAGTAACACACATTCAGGGAATCCACTGGTTATTTTTTAATTGACCAGTACGTTTATACATTAAACTTTTAGATTAATATGCGGTCGGCCCGCGGCTTTCCCCCCGGTTTTTTTTTCATACAAACCTTGACAAAATATATACCTGAATCTACCTCATGAATCATTCTATTGGTGAAACCGCATAAAAATCTATTCAGTAGTTTTTGAGTTTATCGCAAACAGACAGACAGACAGAAACAGACGCGGTTAAGGACTTTGTTTTATAATATGTAGTGAAACTTTCCATTTCTTGCCTCCGATACTTATACCAAAATATAAAACCTGTAATGTTTTTAATTTAACATAAAAAACAGTTTCTCGAATAACCGAATAGTCGACTTAATCAATTACCTTTATTAAACAAATGTATTCACTAAATGTTTGTTAATTACAGCTACATTTATTTTAATTTACTTTGATTATGATTTTAATAAATAAACGTTATTTATAAACACACAATTTCCTGGAATATTCTAGAACTTGTTACATCTAAAAGTTGAAATCAACTGCAGTATTTCTGTAGATAGCGCTTAAGTTTTAGTTTTTATGAGAGTGTTCAGAAACTTCCAAGAGATGTCGCTAAACGTCCTTGAAATAATATTAGAAAATAATTCACTAAAAGTTAAGTCGACGGTTGTGCTTGCACTGTTCTGTACTAATGTATACCATTGCTAGCATTGAAAATACCTGAGGGCCATCTTTCAGATTTTTATTTGATGAAATAAATACGATAAAATAAACACATATATTTTATTATATTATTCAACATTTTTTACACTAATTGCAAATAATCATCTAGACCTCTCAAATATAAAATAAAAACATATTGCAAGATTAGACTTTTAGATTTTTTTTTTTGTAAAAGCGGAGACGAAACGCAATACAAGTACTGCCTGGTGATATTCATATATAATAATCATATTTTTCATACAACCGTTTAATATTATTTTTAAGACAGCTCCGCTGACGGACATAACAAAGAGAACAAAAAGGTATTGATCGTTGTAAAATTAGCATATATGTTACATTATACAAAAGGTTAGTCAAAGCCTGCGGCTCATACATTACGCAGAGGCCGGGCCGGTCGCGGGTCCGCCAAGATAACGCGCGGGGAACAAAGAGCCAGCAGTCGACCGTAAACTTGATATCGGATTTAATGAACACCTGAATTCATATTTAAATAAAAGTTAAATTAATAATTAAGCGCTTGCCCCTTGACAGTTTATGAGAATAATGCTTAGAGAGTAGCTCCGGTTTTTTTTAATCCCACTATCTTTATATATATAATAGGTATGATGGATGCAACAATATTTGTATTTTGCAAATGTATCGAATTGGTTCTGCTTTGAATGTGTCATGCAGTTTGTGTTTCATATTTTTTCTTTTAAGTTACTGAACCCTAATAAAACGATAAAAAATATTTTTAAATACAATTTTTACATACATATAAAAGTATAAGACCACTATAAACAAAAAGAATGCGCTATGCTAGACACTAAATATATAAAAATTTGGGAAATCCAAAAGTCCACGCCTCAAGGCGGTTACTCCATTTTACTAAAGAAAAGTGTGTATGTCAGCTCCGACGAATGACTGGAGCTCACTCTTTATGAATGATTACAAATTACTTGGTATGCATTGTTCAATACTCTAAATTCTATATATTAACAAAATTTATACCGTAATCGTCATTTTTTTAATTGAAATAAATTTAAAAATACCGTGGTGTCAAAATTTTACTTAAACATTGAGAATAAAAAAGACAGTCACGCTTCGGGTTTCTTATGTTCTCTAGATTAAGATTTAATAAAAAAAGAGTTTTTACTAAAAGACTCGTCAAAATTTTGTTTATTAAATATCAATTAAACTACACCGAATTAGACAGTGAAATTCAATAGGCTTCTATTTAGATACATACTAAAGCGAATGAAAAAAAAAAAACACTCGATTAGTGAAGTATTTCATTCGTTATCGTGACCACATACAGGATCCGCGCATGCAGACACACGGACGTCCACGAAAAAAATTTTTAAAACAGTTTTTAAAATATGTTCTATAACAAAATGTGTTTTGAAGATATTACAGATATTAAAATCAGTGATTATTCTTGCCGTTTGAGTGCATACATTATTTTACAAGTGCAACATGTAATAAATAAAGACATTTAAATTTCAAAAAATCACTCGTTTTTCGTAAGGTGAGAGTAGGGCACTACCTCATGCGCTCCGCTTATGAGGCGTGAAATAAAATGCGTCAAAAAAACAATACACGTTCGGTGGCCGAAACGAAAAATGAACGATATAAAAAGTTTCTGAAAGATAGACATAGGAAAGTAATACGTAAATGCTGCAAATACGGAAATCAGGATAAAAAACTGCTTCTCGGGGAAAAAATTCCTAGTAAATCACCTTTCAGGAGGCCAAAGTTGTTCTAGAAAAACTCAGCAAGCGGTTGACAGCAGTATGTAATCGACAGACTTATAGAAGAACTTTTTCAGGAGTTCACAAACTTCAGCAGTATTTGTTAATGTTACATAATAATATATTAAAATAAACTTTGGTTGTAGTCCGCAATTTTTTTTATTTTATTTTCAAAATACAACAGCAGCAGTACGTGATTTTACTTGAAATATTTAACATTATACCGTAAGTTACAGACGACCGATTACAGAAGTACACAGCATTTATAAATAATTGTAACTGCATACAAAGTCAAGTGGTAGTATTGAAGTAGATTTTAATTAAATTAACTGAGAAATGAATATGAATGCACAGTTACATAAAGTAGAAACAATAATACTACATAAATAGATTATTGTACTAAGGTCGTAAAAGAATTTATACATATAATGCAATCGTTGATTTTTCATGACTGTACATAAAAGATTTTGGAAAAAATTATTAGACGTGAGAAACAAGTTATAGAACGTAAAATAACAATTCTTGAAAATTTTTGTTCGTTTGACGTTTTGTTTGATCGTACGCGCATCACTGGAAATTATCAATTAGATCAAAAATCTAACTACTGAAAAATATGAAATTTCCTTGTGAATCGCATTTAGTGTTTAGCAGCAGTTTTATAACTTTATCGTTGAACTAAATCGTAGTAGTGTTTTTAATAGTTACTTAATATTTTTCGGTTCATGTCGACGTACAATTACATTAATAACATTATTTATTATTATAAAACACAGAAATAAAAGTAATGATATTATTTATAACTTTAAAATTATGCATCGAATAAATCACCAATACCAATACGAATAACCCAAGGAAGATGCGAAACACACCTCAATAAGATGTTCGAATGATATAAATCAATTTTTTTTTAAAGATCCAGAGATCCCAAAACACGAGCATCAAAGTTACTAACGTTTCATATTATAACTAAGTCAAGAATATTATCGTTACACTAGTAATGTAATTTGCCTTGTAAAAATTTGTCTAAAAGCTCGCGTAAAGCCTAATATAGCTTTTTTAAATGTCTTGTTAGTTTTTTTCCTTCTCATACTTCAGTTCACGTGTTCATTTTATTTTATTTTAGTGTCTAATAAGCCTTTGCGAAACTTTACATAAAACAATAGTAACATTTCTTGAATGAGGTTTCTTTTGATTTGTGCATTGTTATACAACTGAAAGGGGTTTTATTACGTTTTCATATTCATAGCGAAATGATAAATGTAACATTTAAAATCATTATTTATTATTGGCATGACATGCTACTCTATAATGTATTATAGATAAACAAATAAACATATAAATAAATCTTGCGGTTAAATAATGTTATAACTTTCTTCATAGAAAGCGGTGGGATCACGAATTCCGGAAATCCTCGGTCTGAGAGGCGGAACGCGGACCTTAAAAGGGTTTCGATATTGAGTGTTTAGTTGTACGTATTTTTAGACATCAATAGGGAAGTTGACTGATACCGAAAACATAATATTTAACAAGAAAGAGATAGCAAAGATTGTTTATTATTTCTTTCTTGCAAAAGTGGGCTCAAAATGCATTTTATAATGTACATTGTACTTTGCACTTTATACTATGAAACCATATAGTGTAACAGATGTCTATACAGTGACCTGCCCAATATATTGTTACGAACTGTGATCGCAAGTCAAAACTAGAACTTCAAAATAATTCTCCACTAAAAAATATGACGCCTATACAGAGGCCTATCTGATCTTTTATTACGAACCGTGTTCTCTAGTTAAAAATAGAACGGAAAAATAATTCTCTTATATAAAATAAAATATCTGTCTAGTGACCTGACTAATATATTGTTAAGAACTGTGTTCGCAAGTTAAAAATAGGACGGTAAAATAATTCTCTTATAAAAAATAAGATGTCTATGTAGTGACCTGTCTAATATATTGTTGCGAACTGTGTTCGCAAGTTAAAAATAGAACGGCAAAACAATTCTCTTATGAAAAATGAGATGTCTATGTAGTGACCTGTGTAATATATTGTTACGAACTGTGTTCGCAAGTTAAAAATAAAACGGCAAAATAATTCTCTTATGAAAAATAAGATGTCTATGTAATGACCTGTCTAATATATTGTTCACAAGTTAAAAATAGAATGGCAAAATAAATCTCTTATGAAAAATAAGTTGTCTATGCAGTGACCTGTGTAATATATTGTTACGAACTGCGTTCGCGAGTTAAAAATAGAAAGGAAAAATAATTCTCTTTTGAAAAATAATATGTCTATGTAGTGATCTGTCTAATATATTGTTATGAACTGTGTTCGCAAGTTAAAAATAGAATGGCAAAATAATTCTCTTGTGAAAAATAAGTTGTCTATGTAGTGACCTGTATAATACATTGTTACGAACTGCGTTCGCGAGTTAAAAATAGAAAGGCAAAATAATTCTTTTTTGCAAAATAATATGTCTATGTAGTGATCTGTCTAATATATTGTGACCGAACTGTGTTCGCAAGTTAAAAATAGAATGGCAAAATAATTTTCTTATATGAAATAAAATTCGTATGTAGTGATCTGCCTAATATATTATTATTATTACGAACTGTGTTCAAAAATTAAATATAGAACGGAAAAATAAATCTCCTATAAAAAAATATATCAAAGACCAGAATTGTATAAATAATCAAACCACCCGCGCACCGATTTGTCTCCGTCGGTGCTTTTGATGATTATTTAAATCTTATTTCAAATGTATTTATTTCGTGGGGTGAAATTTTCAATAGGCAATGAAACTTATTTGTTTGTGTTGAACGTGACAGGTCTTCTTCGTGATAGTCTTATTTTTCTGAACGATTAGAGTACCTTCTACAGGCCAATCGGCAACTATAAATAGAGAATTGAGGCGCGCAAGAGATTGAGTTTTAGTTTTGCAATCGGCTCAACAACAAATCAAGTGCGATCCTGACAAGCGACCCACTGGTTCCTTAGCGATCTATTACGATTCTATATTTTTGAATATACGCCTTCTTCTGTTCTACGTAATTCTTTTCATTTAATCTCAGTCTGTCAACCCTCGATAGGGCCATTTCGTAACAACATCCACTGTATTGTTTATTGATTGATTATTAAAACAAATAAATAAATATAGAGTTAAAAACTCTAAATCCCTAAAGGTTTAAAAAAGAATCGCCTTCCCGATTCGAAACCACACTTGCGCCCTGGCCTTGGAATTATATTTATTGCCTTAACCTTAGCACTTGTAACGAGCAAAACCGAAACGAAAAAAATCTCACGACAAAACTTCCCTTGCAACGTTATCAAAGAACATTTACATGGTGCAGGTAAATGACTCCGCACTCAAATATCACGGAGATATTAATCATCCCCTCATAAGTACAAAACGATAGTACTAAACGTCAAAGACCACTCAAAAACCAAACACATACAGCCAACAAACAAGTACGTTTCGCTCAAAGGTAAAATTTCTCTACCCCCCGCCGCCCCCCCGGCCCCCAACTTAAAAACAACTAAATACATTACACAGTTAATTCCGTTCCACGCTCGTGCATCACGGTCCGTGGGAGTTATCTTTATAGACGCACGGGGCCCAGTAAAAGTTCCACCAATAAGCTCGCTTAAGTGAAATTTGTGCAGCGTGAAGAAAATTTCTGTGCAAAGCGATTCTTAAACAAGATTTATGTCGGACGAGTTAAGTTCGCCGACTCCCCGCGCCGTGTTCTGGTCTCGGTCGGAACGTAACGTCTTTATGAGTTGTGCGCGCGCGCTGCGAATACCAAACGGTGCGGTTCAGATGCTTTTCTTTTGTTCGATAAATACTGGCAGTTTATTGTTTTGTCTGAATTCTGGATTCCTTTCAACATGAGTTTATAGAGATGTGAAAACTATAAATAAATTTCTTTGTTGATTGTGAATGTCAAAATAATAAAGACCGTTGACATAAAAGAAAAAGACGAAACAATGCAATAGCTCATGAAGTGATCGCTTATAAAGCAATTTTTTTATTAATCATGCATTTCTATATCGTTAAAATGAAAGGCAGAACTAGCTGCAGTGCGGTTGAAGATATTTTTTTTTCTTTTCGGTACTGATAATGTTAAAACAGTGCAAAAATATTCTTCTACTTTCTAATAATGAGGATATTCGTAAAACTTTCTGTAGGCACGACCCTTTCGCTATGATTCCTTGAACCGTTAATTACAGATCCTTGTATTATACTGCACTGAAAAATAGAGATTTTTTCATCACAAAATTACTTTCTTTCCTCTTTAAATTATTTATTAACATATTGTATAATAAATAATATAAAAAAATTATGAACCTGAAAAAAAAATAATATACACTTTATATGAAAACCACTTCCCTTTATAAACCAAATTAAAAAAAAAATGAGGTTCTAAGTTCGTCTGTATGTAATTTTTTATGAATATTCAGCGATAACTTCGTCAATTGTGAAACGATTTTAAAATTGTTTATTGCTAGAAAGGGTACACTTTCGAGAGGGTCTCATAGTTACAAGGCATAAGTTTAGTTATATTATGATATTGTATATTAAATTATAAATGTAAAGTACATATTACAAGTTACATAGTTACAAGTGCTAAAAAGATATCTTTTCTTCTAAAGAGACACACTTATGTCTGATTTATCTTTATCGGAAACCGACTCCACAAACAACTTACAAGTTATTTTTGAAGTCAGTTTAATTATTTAAATGGGTTTTTGAAGACAGTTCTTTTTTATCGTTTCAAAATTTACTGAATAATAATATCTCATAAAAATGCATAAAAACTGAAAAGTTAAGTTTTTTGTACATACATTAATATTTGTACAATATATTGTATATATTCTACAAAAAAAAAATTAAAATAAATCTATTATTAATTTTAAAGCTATAATAAAGTCATTCACATAAAAAATCACTTATTTAATACATCATGCAGTAAAGGTTGAAATTATTTTTTTAATATCCGTCATAGTCCAAATATTATGAAAACAGAAATTGGAAAGGTAGCCAGAAGTTTGGAGGTAAGAAATGAAAGGGCTTTTTTCAAAGGGATTTTGCCTCATGCCATACAAAATCCATGATTTGAAGGTGGTATAAATGTTGTTATTTTTTGTTTGGAATCAAATGCGAGACTGGAATTGAGATTCATATTGATCGATACAAGCGATAAAGGAGTTCAAATACATAAAAATTATTGTTTGTATATTTGTCCCCTATAAATATGCATATGCCTAAACCATTCATGCGATTACGGTGAAACTTGGTGATTCATCGAACGGACGCCCAGAACGATTTAAAAAAAACTAACATTTGTCCCGGTTTCATCTACATATTTTTACTTATAAACCGACCTAATATAGGGTTTCTGAAATTTCTTCCAATAAAAAATAGCTACACTATTTCTGAGAAAATTAGTCTGCTAAAATTGATCCTTGACTTCATTCGTGAATCTAGATGGCTAAGACGATTTTAAGAATTCCTAAACTCACAGAAAGCTACAATATTCCCGAGAAACATAGCTTATGTCATATTTTGAAACTAACATTTTCCCCCAGTCCCGTCCGGATCGGAACTGTGACTGGTAGCAGAATATAAAAAGAAGTGTGGGGACAGGATCGGAATCAAAAATGTGACGAGGATACTATATGGAAAAGGCACACATAAGAAAGGGCAGAATAACGTTTGCCGAACCAGCTAATTAGATATACAAACTAACGGATAGATATATAACACATATGTTTGATACAAAATACATACGAATATTTCCTAGTATAGTACTTACTACTACGTGTCAGGTTTGTGCGCATATTTTTTCAAAGGCCCTTTGATTAATACAAATGTAAGACGTTATTCAAGTAAGACGACCGTTAATGTTTGTCATTGAGAAAAATCCTTGATTATTAGTTATTTCGCTTTACGAACTGAACCAAAAAATAATTTTTCATGACTTCATAGTAAAATAAGTGGTAAATTTGGCAATTACTTCATTTATATCTTAATTACCTGAATGCAATGTTATTTCGCATTACTTGCTTGAATATCTCTAATACGGCATATTTCAGTGACATGTTAGGTTAATACAAGTCGTGATACATTTAATCAACATTTTAATTTTATTAATTTTAATCAATTCGTATCATCTATTAATTTATATAATATACAAAATAAAGTAATATTTGGTTATAGAATTCCCGAATTTGTTGGATAATAAACAAACGTAACTTTTCAAATTAAATTCAACGTTACCGAGATACATCTTTTTCATTTCATACTTTTTATTAAAAAATGTTGAATCACATTAATAATTATTTTAATACAGAGCCGTAAATCCAGGTCCACCTCAATACCGCCCTACCCTGTGCATGCAGCGCGGCCCGCTCTATGTGCTCCAGTTTTTACGAGCATAATCCCTTTAGCGAGCCCATTTGGTTAATGCAAATGCACGCCCGGCCTTATGAAAGCGGACCTTTCCGCGACTTGTTATATGTTGTGTCTACTGCCGGGGTTGGAGATCGTGTGACAAGACGCGCGCCGCGTAAATATGGATGAGGCTGTTAATGTGTGGCGGTGAAATGACGCATTCTAAATTAATTACATAAAAAATGCCTAAATTATGTTTATCTGCAATAACTTATTGCATAGATTCAGGACGTTAAATATGTCTTTAACTAACCTTTCTAAGTCAATTAAAGTCATAGCCCACAGTCGCCTCTCTTTCGTGATTTCCTTAAAATTATTCGATTCCAATCATATCAGATCCTCATTGTGTTTTTCGTATTTATAATCACAGCGACCATCCCATATATTAAACCGTTAGAGAAATTAATATATTTTTATGGCGATTAATCGCTAATCATGACGAAAGAGAATTTCTATTTGATATGCTAGTAAATATTCATTAAACCCTCTGCGTGCAATAATTATATTATATATGCTAATAAAGTATATTCTTTAGCTATGAAAAAACAAATATACGTTTAAATGTATATTTGTATTTTATACACAAAGTCTAACGATTATATGTATTTCATACACAAAGATAACTATTCTCATCAGTTAAAATTATAATACGTACTATTAGTTCCTATATATTAGTACGCCGTTAGTGCTCTTATATTCCATTTGCTATAGTCTATTATTTTAAAGATTAATGTGTTTGTGAACATTAATTTATAATAATAATCTCAATATGCAGTAAAAAAACACGTACTACTTAAAAATAAACAAACAAAACAGTGTCTTAAAATGTGCCAGTCGTTTTGCAGGAAAAACTCGGCCATTTGTTCAATTGTATGTAATCAACATGTATTTTATAAAATTCTTCAAGCAATATTCTACAATACTTTTTATTAAATTTGTTGCGGTTGCTATGTCAAAGTGTTTATTCTTGGCAGCATGAGGAACTTGCCTTCCATTAAAGTTTTCTTTCAAAATATTTTCTAGCTGAGGCTAAAACAGTAGAATGTAAAATACGGTACACAATTTAAAAAAAACTGATAGAATAAAAGCAGCTATTTTGTTAGAATAATAATAATAAAACTATTAAACATCATTTCGACCCTTAATTAGGAGTAACTCATTTGTCATGAAGTAAAAATACCTATTGTAAACAAAAAAACATTCATGATCCAACAAAAGCAGTCATGTATATATTATAATACTTGTTCTACCTGGAAAGAATAAACAAAAAAATAATCTAAGTAAATACAGTCAATACATAGTGTTTTTATTTGCTTACAGTAATAATTAAAGATCATTTTTAATTACTAGACAATTAATTTATCACGAAAAATGTTACGAACGAAGTTAAACTTTTAGTCAATGACGTTGTTTACCACCCAATATTCCATTATTTTCTAAGATACAGAAGGGAGACTTATTTTTCTTTAAAATAATTTATTTTTAGTGAAGTTTTGTCGTAGTTGAAGATCTGTTGACATCTTCTTCACTTCTTTGGCGATGACCACCGCCATCATCGTTATCATCGCCATCGCATTGAAGGCGATGATACGATCACCATGCGACAGCAGCATATCACTTACTCAGGCGGCACTTTCGTCGGCCTTCGTTAATTTTCGCGGAGACTAGTTTCATTCTGAGATTGCTATATATGTTAAAGATCTATGTCGAGTTCCGGTAGTATTCAGGCTACAGTCAAAGTGATTGTTTTAGAGGAACCAGTGCTCTGCTTCAAATCCGCATCAGGGCCGGACGCAATGCTAATGCTCATAGCCTCTATGTGGATCGGCATTTTTTTGTTTTAACGATACTACTGTAAAAATTCTAAGTCATTGATTATGCGTTAATGTGTTACACGACGACGGTATTTTTGGTTCTCAAACTAATATGACTGGGTACGGCTGAATTTATTGTGTTTCATGTTGATGAACAAAAAAAAAAGAAAGATTTCATGATATCAATGTGTTTAATATTATCTGATTTTTTAGCGGGATGGTTTTAGCCTTAATGGCATGTCTTCTGGTGGGTATTTTAAGTTTGAAATGTGAGTGTTCATTTACCCCTTCTTTACTTAGCAAAAACAAAATAAATATGCAAAACATATAAGATCTTGAAAGAGAATTAAAACAGAATGTGAATGCTATTAGAAACATTCGAGTCGATCTGTTCACAAAGGCACAGCGCAGAACGCACTTTTAATCGATCCACGTGCACTCCAAACGTCGATTGTTATCAGTACATTTTTTTTTCATCACTATCGTTAATTTGTAGCACTCGGTAAAGGTCTGAGTCCCGGTTGTTTTGTATAATATTTACAACTATGGAAAAAATAAACAACGAAACGTGTGATAACTGTATTATATCGTAAAAATAATGTCATATCAAATGTAATAAAACAAGAAAAATAATGTCACAAATAATGATAATAATTAAAGTAATAAAGGGCACCTGCCGTTCTCGAGGGTGGCATGTTGTCATAATGCCCCGATACGACATTACGATACCATTAGAAAAAAAAGGAATACATATTTAGTAGTTAATAATAGGAGTGCTTAGTTATTTAATTTAAGCTTAGAATTCCAATGAGCTAAGCAATAGAAAATATACATTTTACAAAAATAGGCGACTGACAAAATGGAAGCTCCGACTATAATGTGGATCAAAAAAACTTTGGTAGTTTATGAATGATTTTTTTTATTTTTGTAATATAATTTTCATTACTGTCCTTATATACATACTGTTGTTATATATATGTCCTTACTGGTTCAAAATCCCATTCAAACCAACTAACTTAACAGTTTAGTATAGATATGAATTACTCAAATCACAAAGCCGGGTATCGTTAGTTGGTATCTGAGTCGAGTTCAAATCCTAGCAGGCCGTGCTGGGGTGTGCGCCGATGCGAGCGCACACGGGCACCAATTGCTTCACGTCGAGATCAGCACAAAGGCACATACGTCCTTCTGTCGTGGGGCGCTGAAATCGTATCAAACCTCTAACATATTGGACGGGTTGGGTTGAAGACGTTTATCTTGTCTTTGTTCATCTATATTTTATCTTTGGCTTATGGATGACGGTGATAAATATTACGGATTTGTTTAAATTTAATATTCAATCAATCATCTTTGTCTGATGTACACTATTAAAGTAATAAATAGCTCACTAAGTAAACCACCTCCAAGCGTTTTTAAACGCAAATGGCGAGTTTTTATTTACATTCATACTGAAAAAATAGTTGTCACTCGTTTTAAAGGTAAGGTAGAATACTTAGTGATTTTGCCTTTGTGAAGCTCCTAACACGAAATGAACTAGCGTGGATATTGTGAACTCTAATAATCATTATAATCAAGATAAGTTTTATTTTTGTTCACTTTTGAAAACAGGATTTTGTTCCTGTAGACGTGTGAGATATAAAACTTTTTAATACTGTTTATAATTAAAAAAAATTAACGGTCAGAGGACCCCCGTCAGCAACGAAGTTTTTTTTTTAAATAAATAATGCAAGGTAAGGAATAAAATCAAAGGGTTTCATTTATTAAAACAATTGAATTAAAATAGTTAATTCTAGATTACATAAAAAAAATGTGGACATTAAATTTCGAGAGAGAGAGAGAGAGAGAGAGAGAGAGACAGAGTTATATGAAAATAACCTAACGCTCTTTCGTTATGTTGCAATTTACAGCAGTTACATCCTAAGCCGCATTAAGGAATTTCGTATCAATAATACATTTATTGTATTTTAAAGTATTTTCTTTTTTAGATTTAGGACAGGTTCTTATCGCCTCGAACCAATTTTAGTAACATAAAAACCAATGATCTGAAGGAATGTTTTTCAGTTGCTAGTTGAGGACTAATACAAACCCTTGTGATTTAGTACATGACAAACCTCTAAAGAATCCTTTGATTTTTAAAAATTAAAAAAATGCAGTATTTAACTGTACAGGATTATTTTGAATTTTACATTAACAGTAATCAATAATGTTTATCTTATATCTATACTGAACTGTTAGTTAGTTGGTTTGATTGTGATTTTAAAGAAAGTCATATATATATAACCATGTGGACAGTAATGTAATGAAAATTATGTTACAAAAAGGAAAAAAAAATCAATTGTAAATTACTAAAGTTTTTTGATCCACATTATAGCTAGAGCTTTCATTTTGTCAGTCGCCTATTGTGAAGAAAAATGTAATGAAAAATTATCATGTTTCAAGAAGATACGCCTTCTCGGCGGCAATTTCCATTTTTTTTTTTTTAGAAAACTCTAGCCAGGCACATAATAGTGTGCCATTCAATAATATTCATAATTATTATTATTATAAACTCACGCCTATTTCCCAAAAGAGTAGAAAGAAACTGTAGATTTTCGCATGGCACTTGTACGACGATCTTTGCGTATATCTCTTGCTTCATTGACATCCATCATTCTTTTCATATAAGCTCGTCGGTTTTAGATATTTTAAATGTGGCCTTTTTTAGGGTTCTATACCTCAATAGGAAAAACGGAACCCTTATAGGATCACTTTATTGTACGTCCGTCTGTCAAGACGCTTTATCTCGAGGAACGCATGATAACGCAATATCTAGTTGAAATTAAAATGAAACTGAGAATACCTCACATGCTACTTACATGACTTGGTTACTACGTCATCCCCCCCTTCCAATTAGAGGAAAAATTTAATAACAGCACTTTTTTTGTACACGAATCAAGTAGCAACTGACAATATAAGGCCCTACGCCTTACCTATATGTGAAACGTCATACATTGCATAAACACGCAAAGCCATCTGTTAAAACCACATCAAAAAACAGAAGACCACTTACAAGACTAAACATGCCACTAAGTATGAAAGAAAAATTTAACTCAAGATATATCATAACAAAATTGATCATTGTTTCTGAGTCGGTGGATTTCCCGAAGACTTGAGAAGCTGCAAGAAAATTTCAGCCGCTACTGAGCAGCAGTGGCTCGGCCACCACCGATCTGGCGCCGTTCTGCCCTCTTGTTTTCTTAGCATCTGAAACTGTGGATCAAGCGAGGAACAAATTCTCATCATACTATCAGCTGTCACTCCCGATTCAGCTCATGTCGGAAAGTGAACCCCACAAATAAACCGTCGCATAACTCTATGAGCATAGTTGCCATCCTTCACAAACCGAATTTCCCTTTTGTACTTCCTCTTTTCGCATAACCCTCAATAATTTAAAATGGGTTACGGTAAGCTTTTCATCGTCTTTCAGTTTTTCTACCGCGACTTCGATGCTGAGCGCAGCGTCAGCCGCCTGGAGGTCCGTCAGCTCTTGCACATATCATATAATATGAAAGTAAAACAGATATTATTTACTCACGAGCGTCACACTGACATTGACAATTAAATAGGATTAAAAAAATATTCAGTTCATACTTGTTCTAACATATAATTAAAGCCTAATCTTAAATAAACTTCTCCGTTTTACTCATAATTACAATAAAATAATAATCATTAATGATATTGTGACGTAATTACAAAATTGTTGCTATGACTACTTATCATATATCTTTTCTGTAAACATCCTAGATCTATTTACAGTTTGTATACAAACTTTTTCAATTGAGATACAAGGATTAAGCCTATAAGCTTAGCTTTGCTTAGCTATTAGCTTATTGAACGATTCGATTTTACATGTGGTGTTCGATAGTTTTTCCACAATTCCATAAAGCCCTCTATAACATCGCATTAGTTTAAAGGTTTTTCTACAATCCTTCTAGGCATATATAGCATCACCAAGTTTCCTACACGAAACTTTGAACATTTCTTACCCCTATCGTACCTCATTTTCTGTTTTACTTGAATTTTTCTAATGCTTCCAAGAGCCTTATTAACAATGTTATCAAATACAAATTCTTTTCTACAAAATAAATTTATAAAGCTTTTAGTAACTTCCTATTACAAGAGTTTTGACCCAGAAATGATTTTAAACTCTTCGCACTCGACGGTCTCTCCAATTCTAATACTGCACTTAACTTTATTTTGGAACGTTTTACTCCCTCCTTGCTAACTTCCTACCCCAGAACGGTTACCGATTCGTAACCATAGGTACCCTTTGATGGTTCCCTGAAACCATATAGTACATCCCTCAAAGCATTGCAGAACTCTTCGAAAGTTTCCCCATACACTAATGCGTCATCTGTATACACTATGGCATCTCCATGTTTAATCCCTGTTAAAAATGTGTCCATCATCTTTTGAAAGTTGACCTGATTCGTCTTCAGTCCGTAGGTTAAAACACAAAATTCTAATATTTATGAAAAAGTTACAAACGCGGTATTCGTCCCGTCTTTTTTGCTTGCTCCCATCTTTCAATACCCCGATAATATGTCTAGACTAGAGAAATATTTAACTTTACTTAAATGCATCATTAAATCTTCAACTCTCGGTATAAGATATGAATCTGAAATAACCTTCTTGTTCAAATTTTTGAAATCTGCGTAAGATCTCCATGTGTCATTTGATATACAAGCAAGATTTCGCAAATGAGAGAAAAGTTTTTTTTTCAAAGGCCAAAAAGTCTTCTGTGATTTCGTAGATCTGAAAAAAGATAGAGTGGAAAGGAATGATCTATGGAGAATCATATCAACGCATGATGTGAGTAGCGGATTGATACGGGCACTGCAATCTCCGTGCAGAGGCTTCAGTGCCTGAATCAGAATAAATGAAGCATACACTGACTGGTTTGATATCCGTAGGGGTGTCTGACAGGGATGTGTAACCTCACCGTGACTGTTGAACCTATTTATGGATAGCTGTCTATATGATTTGAAATAGTATGAGTATGGATTAAGAATGGATGAGCTGTCAAAAGTTTCCCGCCGACGATTAGAAACAACTGTCTTTTGTTTTTCAAGTGGGATCATGTAAACTACATTTGCATGAGAGAAAGAAAAACTAGAAGTATCGTGGGACACTTGGTTGGTACGAAGTCCCATTTGTATCACATATTAAATAACAGGCATAATAAGATAAATTAACAAGGTTTAAGAGTAATTAAGTGAGAGAAAAAAATTATACGAAGGAATGGTAATAAAATAAAAATCAATATTTTACTTAGTTGTGGAAATAAAAGTTTTATTATTAATTATTATAAAAAAAGAATCTAAATTCTATTTAATATTTTAGGAACAGTATTGATATATTAAAAAAACAATACAAAATCGAGAATGTAAAAATAAAATAACATACAATTAAATAAATTAACATTTCAGAGAAATAAAATGTAATTAACTATAAAATTAACACTACATACATCGAAAGCTTATCTGCACGAAAAATAAAACATCTATAAATCAGCAATGGAAGAAAAGTACACACGCATAGTATCAAACGCGTGAATATAATGCGCGAAGGCGTAACACAACGGAAAGACTTCCTTTTTGTTAGCACTCGATTTCGCATCCTATCTTATTTTCGCAACACGGGCTATATTTGAGAATCCTATTCATAAGATTGTTATCTTCTGTAGAAATCGTAACAATCAATGGATGTATTTCCTACAATGTAAATGTCGTAAACAGCATTTGATCGTTCGTGATTGTATTTTACCAACATTTTTTTTTTTCCAACATTCAACACAGACATGTTTGTTTCTATTCTAAGGTGAGTTCATGAGGAATGCAGCAACCACAAAATTTCTCAAATTTTGATTACGTTTTTTTTTTAATTTAGCTTAGCAGCTGAAAAGTAGCCACATTTTATAAAGCGATTGCCCTTGAAGGCCGAGCGTCACGAACCTCGTCACTAGTGGTCGGTTGAGAGAACTTTTAAAGGAAAAGAAATAAACGAGTGTGCTTTACACCACACGACTGAAATAAAACTTCTTTAGCTCCATCTATATATATTTATAATATGTACATGTATATACATAAATTTCTATAAAAAAATTAATTTGTTATAGGCTTTCATCAATAAATTAATATTTTTGGATATTTTTTTTATTTTTATTCATTATTTATATTATCATTATGAATTAACCAAGAAATCACCGTACGCGTAACGCTATCAAACTTGCAAACGAACTACTGACTGAGATATATATATATATATTCATGCATTGGCTATAGAAGGAAGAGAGAAAGAAAATGTGCGTGCGCCGTCCGCCTAAGCTCTCGTCACGCATTCACCAGCTTACTCCCAAGTCAAGAATTCATAAAGAAGCTTTATTTCAAAAAGAAAATAAGTATAATCATGTAAAAAGTCGCTTTAAAAATCTCTTTGCTTTTATTTCGTTTTCACCGTAGACTCTGAACTTTGAATTACAAAAAAAATAAATTTGCCAGCGATAACCCCCAAAATTTTTTTAATCAATAATATTTTATATAATTAAAGATACAGCATTTTAAATACGATAAATTTATGATGATATATATGACATAATGATGATATGAGGAGTATATTCTAATGAGCACGCTAGGCAAACTAGTTTGTGATGAACACTTCCGGGGTCTAAGGCTTGAGGAATCAACGTACATTGATCGAAAGATGATGAAATAATTTCTCAATACATAGTCTGTTTTCTAAGGAGCCATATAGTACAGGAAAGGGTCAGGCGACTCGACTGCTATTCGAAGAATCTCACATGAAAAGGTTTACTCGGTAAGCCGGATTGATGGGGTGTCGGTTTAATACTCCATATTTCGCGGCAGGTGAGCGGTCCTATGAAAATGTCGCTTTATATGAAAGCGTTAAAAAGTCGTCGAGAAAAGAGGCATTTACACACAAAAAAAAGAATACATAAGCATGTAAAGAATGTATGTTTCCCTTTTTGCGAATTTATACTTGGCATAAAATAAGTGAAAAACAAATTAATAACAAAAGTACGAGCGTTTAGTTTTGTGGTAAATTTTCCGACTGAACTAAAAATCAATAAGTCGTTTTAGATTTTAATAGACTGAGTTAGAACCTTGATTAAGAGAAATAGTTCTTGATGTAAAAACTGTAGGAATTCGTGCTATAGCTGTCCGGGCAAAGCCGTGGGTATAACTAGCCATCATTAACATAATATTAATACACGTATTAGGGACTTACATTAAAGTCGCCGTTTCTAAATGTTTGCCACTTTGAAATTCAATATTCAATGACTTTGAAATTTAAATTATAAATGCGGAATCTATACATATAAGAAATATACATTTTATTGAACACATTGAAGGTGACGTTTTTGAATGTCACCCACTTTGAATTTCAATATTAGGCGAATACGAAATTCAAATTATAAATGAGGAATTTGCATATAAGGAATATAGATTTTATTGAACGCATTGAAATTGACGTTTTTGAATGTCAACCAATTTAAATTTCAATATTATGCGAATACGAGATTCAAATTATAAACGCGGAATTTGCAAATAATGAATAAATGCTTTATTGAACGCATTGAAATTGTTCTGAATCTCAACCACATTAAAGTTCAATATTAGATGATTTCGAGATTCAAATTATAATTGCAGAATCTGCGTATGTTTATATGTTCCTTATAATTCTTATATGTTCCATTATGTTCTTTAATAAATATTTTTTTAAACACATTCAATTTTCCTTTTTCAAATATTACCCACTTTGAATTTAAATATTTCCGCCTTTCCGCCCAATTCTAAATTCAAATTATAAAAGCGGAAATTACTTGAGAATATTACTACCGTCCGTACCGTACCGTAAAAGTTTTCAGTTACTCCCAAGTCCCTCCTAAAGAAGTTTTATTTCAAAAATTGATGAAACACTTTAAACGACAAAGCCGAATTTTGATATAAGTAATTAACATGTTACTACGTATTTGAGCGATTTGTCATCGAGTCAGTCTAAAGAAGCAGTCGCATTTGAATCATTTTAACTAGAGGCTTAACACATTTCAGCAATCGTGTAAACGATTGCTGAAATGTGTTAAGACTACACTACACAGACCAAAAAGACAAAGGCAAACAGACAGATATGCGGATACGTTCAAAACAGCGAATCATAAGAATGCAGACCATCGTTCTCGATGACGTAAGGCTCTGTATTCTGAACTCCACGAAGCGACTCGCGCATAGTCATAAACGCGGCGCGCGCTGTCCGTACGGACAAAACTTCTATAACCCCGCGCCTACACTTTCCCGCCGGCCGAACAACGCCGACCCCGCAAAATATCTGATTGTATTTTCCAATAACGGTCAACAAACGGTAAGAGTTAACAACTGTAGTTTGCGAAGAAACTCCCGTCAGGTGTGTTCCATACATGGGAAAAACTCATTTGGATTGAAGTGGAAAAGCGTATACAGGGGTGCCGCGTGTACAAAACTCTGCTCTCGTTGACCGTGCGGCGGTGCCAAGAACGCCTATTTCAGACAAGAATCTGGTATAGGAAATATTTGATGATGCCTTTCATTGTATAATTGCGGTTAAATAAAGCATAATTTTCTACTTTTTTGATAATTCGTTTGTTCGTTTACGTGTTTAGTGTCACGGTTTCGCAGCTTATGCATTTGTTTGCATCAATGTTTGGTATAAATAAACACACCGGTACTGATCTATTTAAATTTTGTATATCAAAAAATGGTCAAATTCAACGAGTCGAGAAGTCAAAAAAATCGATGAGATAGATGGATACCGGTGAAGCAAGAGAGATTTGAAAAGATCGGGAAACAGACAAGAGTTTATATTAGTATTAGGTTATTAAAAATAATAACATTTTTTAGGTAGCATCTACGTAAATGCGTCAAAATTAAAGTCGACATTCAAATTTTTATTCTAGTCTTAAAGGTGATTTTCAGAAATACTGGATTGTGCCCTAGCTTCCAACACAGTAACAATAATTATTTATTTCATATAAGTAAACACTTACAATATTCATAAATTTACAAGAATGTGCTAGACATAATTGAAAATAAAATATATCTATTTCTGATGGCCCCACACTAGGTAGTGCCGGGCTCGTTTACGTTTCAGTTTTCCTGAACTCGAAGTAGTTTTTTTACAGTTATTCTTCATTTTGTAATTTTTCAACTGACCATTTTAAAATTTTCAATATTTGCAAATTAATCAAACTAGAGCAAGCGTAGTCAGTGTTAAGTAAAATAGGTTAAAACGATAATCCTAAAGGGACTACAGTTCATTAAATAAGCTTTTGTATGAGAATTATGGTAATATAAGCTGCCTACACAAAGTTTATGTGCACTATCTAATACTGATTTAAATCGTTCTTTAGCGGCATCGGAACAATTTTTGATTTATTATAAAATACTTATAGTATGTTAAACTTAAACATAAAGTAATGAACTACACATTTAAATGGAATTGTGTCAATTATGCATCTTTTTTTTTAATCGAAAATTCTGTATGTGGTTACCTAGGGGTTCACGTTATACGAAATTTAAGTATATCTATATTTATACTGACTCTGTGGAGAAGAAGAAAAATACAATTTAATATCCGTAAGTTTCACAACAACAACATTTTAATGGTTTAAAGATTGTCTTGTATTGTGGAAACTTTTAATTAACCAGATAAACAGATAAAACTTCCAAAAGTTGTGTAAGTATACGCTTCATAACCAGTAGATATTTGTACTATTATTTTTTAAGTTTACAGATGTCAAGAAAATTTTCCGTATTGAACGCTTACATTTTTATTTCTTTCTTTTTTTACATTTTGTATTTATCTTAATGAGACGTCAACCGTAATTAAAAAATACTCTTGCAGGTATTTAATACGACAATTCAATATCTAAGCTAGTACGTATCAAGATAAGTTATATCAATAAAAAAAAACTTTAAAAGCTCGCCCCAATCATGGATATCAATAAGCCTACCGAGAACACAGAGCCGTTTGATTGATACGCCAGCTAAAATGGCGGCATTAGCTCGAAATGGCCTCCCATTGATACCCTATTACGAAGTGCGTTTTCGCCTATGACCGGCCCATTTGATATATCGCGTGTATTAGCTCAATATCGGCTATTAAATAGAGGTATTACGTGGCGTAGACAACAGACCTAGAGGGATAAAGAGGAAATTCCTTCCTATTTTTCTTCGTTGATGGAATTTTTCCTTTGCTTTTTATGGAATTCTGGGCATAATATTTGTGTTCTTAAGTTGCATGTTTTTTTTTCTGGTAGGATCACGTAGCAAAATTCGGAGAATCATTTCCACTTTAGTAATATTGATTTATAACTAGCTCTCGCTCGCGGCTTCATCCGTGTGGACATCGAATCGATTCTTTCACATTTTATATCGATCGAGATCGATGTCATCAACTATGATCCCAGTCTCGGCCGCGTTCTCGACTCCCTACCAGAAAAATCCATATTATTCTACCGAAAACACAAGCGACATCGCAATTTTTTTATAAGAAGATTGTGTTTTTGAATCCAGATTCCGATCCTGCTCGCGATTTGGATCTCGAACCGTTTTTAAACTTTTGTAGGCTGTTCAACTACATTTATTTTTAACAAATCATATAATTACATTCATTCATACACAAATGCGTGCACACACCTGTCTACATATTATTTAACAAACAAAACGTCAATAATGTTTTATCTATAGAATTATAAATAAAAATAATTATAAACAATTTTTTATCGGTATGATTCGGTGTGACTGGAAACACGCACTGCCATGACAATTAATTATGTTTTACGTTGCATATAATGTAAAAGATAGTTGCTATTCACCTTCAGCATCGACACGTGTGTCGACTCGCAGTTTTTTCGCATACGTAACGACTAACCGCTTACATATATCATTTATTTTATACTTTATGTTTAATAATCGTGTTATAGTATTGGGTTAATAGTACTTTGCTCTTCGATACTCCTGAATTGTTTGCTATATTGCGTTGTATGTTTATATTAGCAAAAGTCTTTAAGTGGTAAGTGCGTTTTCCTTTTCGTCGTCACCGATCCGAAATTTCGGACTATCAAAGTAACACAGATCACTTATTATACCTAAATAAAATAACACCTAAACAATGTTGTTACCAGTATCCAAACGGCGTAAGTAAAGGATTCGTACTACGACCATGTAGACGAAGCCGCGAGAAGGTAAAAATGAATATTTTTATAAATTACTAGCGGCCAGTCCCGGCTTCGCACTGGTGGACATAAAGTTCTTTTTATATATTTTTACCTCTTATTTATATTTTTTTAAACGCAGTACCACATTATCCATTCATACTTACAATCCGGTTCATCGTTTTTTTATCTAAGTAACTTATTTAATATTAAGTAAGAGAGATTACTCGGTGCTAATCTCGCTTCGAAGCAATTTTTAGAAAGTTGAGACCTTTTTTTCCTAGGCATATTGTTCACTTTTTTTATAAATCAGATAAAATAAGGATAGAACTTTTGATAAATACTTACTATTGAAAAAGTGCGAAAGTACTATAAATAATGGACAGTAAAGCGTGAATAAGCAATTTCTAATTACTTATGAGAAGAAATTATTAACTTGGACAAAAAATTTGCAATTAAAATAGTTAAAAAACGTTCAATATCGGTTACGTCCGCTGCGTAGGAAGCCGACCGCACGGCTACCTATTTCATAGATGTGCCTGCCCCTCTCCCGCACCGCTGCAATGCCAGCCTAGCACAGAAAAGGCACTTGTCGTGGCTGATCTGTGACTTTTTAAATTTCTTATATCTTTTGGATGGAATATACGATTTGAAAAATTCAAAAAGTAATCTACAGGTCTCGAAACAATTTTGAATACAAAATAATTTATTTGGATAAGAATTAATAAAAAGGTACAGAATAACATGCACAATGCGACAGCGTTTATTTTTTATATTTCTATGACTTATTAAATTCGTAATATCTATTAAATGGAATAACCGATTTAAATAATTCAAAAAGCAATCTATATGAATTGAAACAGTCTTGAAAACAATATGATTTATTTGGATAAGGATTTAAACAGAAGTATGAATAACATGGTCTAATTTTGGTCGGTATTTCTATCAACTTTTAAAATGTAAAAAGTATTTATTGTGACATAACGATAATAGTTGGACATACGGTATCGCGAAGTTTTTTGTAGATATTGATATTTTCTTCAATATTGTAGAACATACCTTTGTTGTATCATCAATAGTTTCCGCAGCGCATGCGAGAAAGATGTTTTAGGGCACTTTTTTACATCTTGAGTTACTTTACATAAGTTTTAGTAAAGGTCCCTAACTTTTTCTAGCAAAAAATATAGCCTATGTTAATCAGGTTAAATATAGCTTTCCAATGGTGGCAAAATTTTTGAAATCGGCACAGTAGTTTTTGAGTTTATTCATTACATACATACATACACACAAAAATACAACTCTTTCCTCTTTATAATAGTAATGTAGATGACCTGTATGTTACACTGATGTATAAGCTATACTACACTAAAGTTTAAAATAATTCTGTTCAGCTGTTAAAATGAGATTGAGTAACAAACATCCAAACATACAAACCTCCACATTCATAATATTGGTCGGTTAAGCGCTTCTCGTTTCAAATGTAATGAAATTTGTGGTTGGGTGTGGCTGACGCAGCGGTTGATGCTGTGTTGGAAGTGGGTGAAAAATGTGTGAATCGAAATTCGGTTTGGCGCAGAAACCCCTCATTAGCTTGATGTAAAAGGCGGCATTTATTGACGAGTTTCCACGTTCGATTTTGAACAATTAAAAATCCAGTATAAGAAACGACGTCTTGTATGTCGATAGTGCTCTTTTAATTATCGGCATGTGGATTTCCTGAAAAAGGCTTTCGAGCTTCGAGGCTATGGTACTTGGAGAGAGCAGGAAATTAGATAACAAGGTTGAGGGAAGAAGAAGGAGTCCTTCAAAGCACAAGTATTTACCTGAAATTTTAGTTTTGTATTCATGAGATAAATACTAGAAGCAAGGACAAGATAAATTGATCCAGTTCGGATATGAAAACAAAAGCGTCCGAACAAAAATAAGACTTAGTTATATAAAGCGACAACATTTTGGGAAAATAGTACTACTGATCAAAATTTTTATTGAAAAAAATAACATGAATTATGATAAAAACACCTAAAAGTTACTACAGTTTTCGACTTTTTCTTGTGGCCTTCATATACTACGTACGTTGCTCGAATTTCAATACAAGTTTAGGTTTTATCGATAGAGCTGTCAATTAATTCGCTTTTATTGAATGTAATTTATTACTTTTGCCAAAGATTAAAAAAAAAAAAAAACTGGAGTAATAAGTTGCAGAAAGCAATCTAAAATCCATTACACATCTGAGTAGAACCAATCAAAGATAAGCGAAAGGGATTCAACTTAATCAATCAAACTTGGAATAGATATAATCTCCTCGTCCGATATAGCTTTGTTACGAACAATAGATACATTTCTGTTGCGGTTTTTTTTCTTTATTATTATTATTTATTGCAGTTGACTTTTTTTTAATTTAAATATTCACATTATAATGAAATTTTGTAATAAATAGTAATGAGTTTTTTGAAAGTCTTACAATAACCTTTTCAAATACATTTATTTTATTTTAATGTCAGAATCTATCGATTTTTGCATTGTATGTTTGCAACATTAACTACCAATTGTCTGTTTAAAGATCGTTTTCGTATATGCTTATATTTTTTATTTTGTACTTATGTACGTATGTACATATTTGAAATGTATCTATATTTCAGTAATTTTTAGACATAAAACAATCATATATAATATGTTGTCTTCAACTACTGAGACAATTGCACATCTAAATAAGTAGTAAAATTTTAGTACGAATTTTCCAAAAATTAATAAAGAACTCAAAAAATACCATCGTATTACGTAATATTTTTGTAATTACGTAACTTGTATTATAATAATTCTATTTATTCCAGTAAAGTTTGTTTAAAATACACTTTTGAATAAGAAGTAAATTTATCTTTTTTTTAATTTAGTCCTAAAGTCGTAATTAGTAAAAAGTCTCATTCAATTAAAAAACAAGCAAGGATTTAAGTTACTATTTACCATTACATTTGTCTTCGCATAAATGCAATTACAAAATTGATTTTTCTTCAGTGTGAATTAGGATGGCACTGAACCGTGATTTCATTAATTCGATGTTAATAGCGCCCCTTTATTCGAGAAAAATTCGTATTCGCTCCTTTTCAATATCATGCTCATATCTTTTCTTAACACAACCACTCATTTTAGACGTGCGGGCTGTGGGTGACGGCCCGCACGCCGACGCCGCTAGAGTCACTTGGTCGTCGGTGTACGTTTGAGAGACCACTCGACGATTTTCAATCCTCAATCACTCAAAGCGTATAAGCAGTTTTAACTTTGATGGCCGTGGCGAAGATGTGACAACTCCAACTCTGACAATATCGAACCGGTGTATGTTCCGTTTATCCTGACGCAGTCACGGAAACTTCCGCATGGAGATTTCAGAGCCTCCATCGATCCGCTACTCACGCCACGCAAGAATAAGGTTTTTTTTTTTATAAATTATTTCTGTCCACTCTATCATAAGTTTTTTCAGATCTTTGAAAGTTCAGAAAACCTTTTGACCAATAAATTTCGAAAAAAATTTTGGCGTTCAGACATAAACTTTCATAAAAATCTTATTGCCTTAGACAAAAACTTTTCATAGTGTTTCACAGGGAAGAATCGAGGTACATAGAGCCCTTCTCGTTTTGAATTCCCGCTTGTACATTCCAGATCTTACCTGCAGTTTCATTCGCTACCCCTACAATAGCGGTTTTTGCAAAGAATTTCGATATTTGTGACTTAATCACGTCTCAATAGGTCAAAGTATTTGTATAAAATTTAGCATATACATGTATTATGTTATAGATTATTAAAAAATACGCTCCTCGTCCCAGTAATGCGTACCTATAATACAATTTCATTGAGGACAGAATCAAGAAGAGGAGCGGAATCAGAACCGTCAACAGAATAGTTATCATATTGGAGAGCGGGACTTGAATTGGAATCGAGGAAAAGACTGTAACGTGTAAAGTGAAACCAGAAAAGAATCGAGACAGCGATCGAAATCGAAATTTAGAATAGGCCCAGAACCGGGACCAAAAGCAGTACCGATTGGAATCGAAATTAAATGCGGGATGGAGATCGGAATCGGTAAAAGAATCAGAATCGGAATCAGAAGCTATATCGATATCAGAATCGCGAACGGGAACTGATTCGGAACCGACTCACTGTCGGTTATTAATGAATTACTGACCTTTGTCTGTTAAGATCCACTGTCGGTTATTAATGAATCAGATAGACTGACTGGCCTTTGTCTGTTAAATTGTTCGTGTATACCGTAAAAATGACTGAACGTATTTTTATTTTACTAGCATGTCAACTCGAACAAACATAAAAGGTTATTAGAACATTGGAAAGTGGGACGGCAAGAGAGAAAATAATAAATTAACAGATCAGGATTTGAATCGAGGACAAGAATGGGATAGGTATAAAAAAGGAATCAACCGGAACTGAAATCGATAACAGGAGAGCGATCAGTGACATTGATAACGACTTCTCGTGACATAAAAGATGAATAAATTCCTTTTACGTCCACACAAAGAGACCCACAACTAATGAGAGAGTTCTCAAACAGACGGAGACAAGCCGATCCGTTTACTTGTAAGTTGTAGTTAAAATATTTAAATTCTAGGAAAAAACAAAATGAATTGAGGTCAATTTAACAAGTTCTCAAACGCATGTATTTTATTTTCATTCGGAAATGTTTATTTCAAAACATGTTTTCCATTCAAAAAGGAAAAACACTTTCAAGTGTCCGTCAGTTTGAAAACGGTCATACAAATAACAACAATCAAAACGTCTAAATAAAAAAACGCTCTTATTCGAAGCAAATGTAATGAATTTCAAAGCAATCCCGCCTGTGTACGACGGCAAGGGTGCAAATGAGAATCCTTTTTGCAACCCGATAACAAGGGTGCGTAATTAATTCCCTTCTGAATTACTAGGGGGCGCTTCGTCAGCGGAGTGTGTTTGCTTCCGCCAAATAAACATCGGGCAAAGTGTTACGATGAGCTCATAGGATATTTCTTTGTGTATAACACGAACAAATTCGGTCGGTGAGACGTATATTGTGCGTACGTTTTCCTTATGGTATGGGAACGGTCAACTTCGAATCTGAATCGTGCGTGAGAGTTTTCAAGGCATCTCTCTAAAACAAACAGCGAACGCCATTCTGATAATAGAAGAAAGAAGTATTTATAAGTATTCCTTACGAAAGAAAATAATATTTGATAATCAACCAAAGACCATAACGATTTTTAGCAGTCTTTGCCGCACAAATGCGTCTAATAGAGCTGGAAGTTAATATAGGATACTAATCGTTATTTATGACAATACTTTTATTTGATAGGACGTATCCAACCATCACGCTGGGCAAATGGAATGGCATCATTCTGGAGAACTTCGACTTCGACTCCTTTTTTCCTATGGAGCTAAACAAAGGTAATTTTTAATAAAACTTTTGTTGCATTAAGTTGTTTAGAACAATCAAAATTGAGGAACATGTGTATACAGAAGAAGTTCTGAAAAGTCCTGTAGTCAAAAAGTAATACTCCTTTCTTCCATCGTCTCATGATGGTTTCCAGCGATGTGATATATAAAATTTCGTCTCATTAAATTATACTACGAATCGATGCACCAGGTCTTTGGTCATCTCATTGTTGAGGTGAACCTTCTACAATATTTTTATTTCAGATTAAAGGGTTTGAACTATTACAAACTATTCACACTGGCCCTACTATAAGTACTATTATAGAATATAACGAACATAATTTATATTTATGCCTGAACTCTAAGCTACAAACTTTTTATGAGGTTATATGAGTTTTTATAAGATACCGTCTTGCCAAACTATCTTGATGGTCTATATCATATGACTAGGTTAAGCTAAAGAAGTCGCATATATAGAGACAATATATCTTAATATACCTTAAAAGCTGCTAATCACCCTTTTTGTATTAATAATAAGGTTAATTGAATGACGTAAAATTTTTATACGTATTTTTATAATTGTAAATATTCATACATTTTATGTTTCATATGTGTTTCGTTATATTACAAAATCATTCTAATTATTCATTTCTGTTAAAATTATTAAAATTTTGAAAAAAGATTTTTTCGCATCTGTTAATATTGTTCTAGTTATTGTTAACATATTATCACTAAAAGTCATTTTAGTCCTGAACATAATTTTACATTTTGACTAGATTTGTAATATGTGAAAAACTGTTAGACGTTTATTTTGTATATGGAGCAAAATATTAATTAAATCATGGAGCCGGTGTTTAATTCATAAAATCTATTGGTTCTAAAATTTCCAAAAAAAGATTTCAAAGGTGCTGTCAATTACAAGTACAATGCTAAATATTCAAATTGCACGATTCGGAACAAAAAATATGTTGATCGTTTATTTCTAATCGTTGAATATGCATTCTAATATTTACCACCATTTTTCTTCATTGAAGACGACTATAGAACGGAATATTTAGCAAATACGTTTAGTAAAAAAAAAATACTAATTGAAAATTTATTCATGTAAAGAGGTTCGACGTGCACAAAAAATGTAACTGCACAAAAAATACATATAGGAACTATCAGGTATCTTAGTGGTCCAATTCAATTCTTCGAGGATCTAAGATTTTTTTCCAAACGTTTTAACTTTAGTGCATAATAATAAATTATAATTTATCAATATCAAAGGTGCTTAAATGGGGTTACTAATTACAAATATGGTTATTTAATTATTTAATGTTTTCTAAAATACTAAGGTTATAATGATCTAATGAATGTTTTATTGAAATCCTAACAAACACTTCGAACCGAACCGTTTCAATTACAACATCACATACTGTGAAATGATTCGTGTCCAGTTTGTAGGATCTATTTTTGGGATTCATTTTATTGCAGTTAAAATAAGGCTTATGTTGCCATTATAACTTTCATTACTTAAAAGTATTAATTTTGTCACGAATATCTCAGCTAGTTCCATTCGCATTGCCATATCAACCATTGTCAATATGAATATCGATAAACACGTCCTTGCGGTGGCCACCCCATCAATACTGGTGTCAATATTTTTTTCAGTCACATCAATAAATACAGGTCGAGTACCTTTAAGGCTTTCAAACCGACTCTACAGATAAAGAAGATAACGTTAAGTACCATTACGGAGATACCGACACGGCGGACTAGGCATATTCCAACACTTAAAAAGCGAGAACTCATTCGAAAGTAATATTTCCACTCTAGAACAGATTATTCGTATCGGAATATCGGAACAAGGGTCGCCCCGTTACCCGTCACGTTCATACGCGTTACCTCGTGAAGGAAGTCGGCGTCGGACAGATAAGAACGTTTTCGTGCGCCGTTTTCATGGTCCCGCAGCCGCATAAAACTAATTCAGTCGAGTCCGAGGAGCGCATAACAGGTGAAATAATATAAACAGTTGACCCGGCATTAAAAGCAACGACGGTACAGCGCGAGCATTAGAGCGGCCGTAGGCGCGGCGCGGGCTGTAATTACGGCCGACAACGCCGCCGGTTACAGCCAGTCTCTATGGGCGACGGGGAGTGGATGAGCTGGAACTTGGTAGAACTAATACGCTGTTCTAGAATCTAAGGATATAAAGTTTTGTAGTTATTGGGCATGATACGGTTAGCGAAAATCAATAGTCTGTACTAATATTGTGAAGAGGTAAAGTTAGTTAACATGTAGCGGGTAGTCTTTGGAACTACAGAGCCGATTCTGAAAGTTTTTTCGCTTTCTCTGCTTCAAAGTGCCTCTATAGTATAGGGCATTTATGGTATGTATTGATCTTTTTGTGCATTTTTTTTTAAATTACCAAGTTTCATCGCAAGTTGTTCGATAAGTACTTTTAGTATTCAGTCGTAGCAAACACACCTTTACATCTACACTTTTATCTTATTGATACTATTGTCATGTGATAGACAATTTTTGCGTTTAGAGATTTCAAAATTATTATCAAAAAGATAAATACATAAAAAGTGCTTAATTAAATAATACATACACAAACACTTTAGTAATTATGGCGCTTACGTGAGTGAAAAATGCATTCATTAATGCGACATACAATAAGATGTGTGCAATACTGAAAATTTCTGTGTTCTTAACAAAAACGAGTGGTGTCGTGGGACACCAGGTAGGAACGAAGTTCCTTCGGCTAATGTAGAATCGAAACAATTTGCAAAAAATATAATGTACTTTAAGTGTCATGACAGGAATATGTTTTATTATAAGATGCTACTTAAATCGTTTGGTGATCGTTGTAGTGGAATTATGACATTTACTCCTTACTATCTCTTCTTCAATCATCTTCATTTTCTATTCTTATTGTTAATTCTATTTTCGAAAAAAAATACGATTATTATGATTTATTTCTTATATTTTACCGACATATATTTGTTAATGGAAAATAACCCCGACCGATTCTCGGTAATCGCGCGAAGTCGTAAACAAGTCGCGCGGCCTCATGCCAGCTGTGCCCGGTGAGCGCTGATTGGTGTGATCCACCAATCAGCGCTCGCCGTTCGCCGAGCTCGCGTCACCTTGTGCCAATAAACGCGCAGTAAAATAACGACAAAAATATACGACTGTCGCGCCTGCGCACGTCTCATTTAACGGTTTTATTCCACGGACTTTTTCTTATTTTTACGGTTTTATTCCACGGACTTTTTTACGGTTTTACTATCACATTTTTTCAGTTCAGTCGCGCAGCAAAATCCCTATCTCCTCCAAGCCCGCCGTAAGGAATTTCGTTCCAACAAAATTGCAATGACTTTTATATGTAATTTAGCATTAACTTCAGACGTAATTAGCTGTCCACACCGGTCACATTCATTTATAATCGGCTTAAAATCTGGTTTAATATTCGCAAATATATTATCGAGACGGTATAACTAAGTATAACTGTGTAGTAAGCCTAGTCTGTTCCAAATATGAATATTCTCAAGTTAGTCAGATATTAAAACTTATATGTCAATTATTGTCAGAATTACGTATGTGTCAGCCTGCTGTGGGAGCACACTTTTCCGTAATGTCATTACACATTCGGGGGTTTGAAGATTAAGGCCTTCACTTCAAGGCGTGTAAGCCGACTAGTCAAAACGCTGCTTTAGAATCAGAAAATAACGGGTTGAATTCCTAACCATAGTTGAATTGACCGATCAGTTTTTGACTTATGTCAACTTAAACCGCTCGCTCTGCACGTCGAAGAGCAGAATAAGCCTTCGATCCCATGTGTACTTACATAAGAGTTTACTTTAATTAATATAAATTAAATTTGACAATTTGATTTTTTGTCATTATTAACGTATAAAATGGAAACACATTTTATTTTTGAAATTGAAAAAAAAAAAGCCAAGTGCGTAAGTTGAAGTTAGTAAAATATAATGTCGTCCGACTTTATATTCCTTGAACATACATTAATAAAATCCAAATTGATATGTTTGGTGCTTTTCTTCTATTATTGTACTTTTATATAACACGTGCATACATTTTCATACAAAACAAATATTTTTAGTGACATATCTGTGTACCGTATCTTTGAACTATATTTTTTTTAAGTCGACAACTCATCAACTCGAATGCTTGAGTATTTTTGTTGAAATTAGAGTTATCGAGGTTCCACTGTACTTACGTATATTCCCACTTGTATAGTTCAACAGTTCAATCGATTTATATGATATTTTATTCGTACATAAATTCTGTCATGTAAATGATTATGGAATACTTTTTATTTGATACCTATCTTAGAAATAATTTCAAGAACCCCTAATAATATCGCAAAAATTGTGATATTTTGACCAAAATACACGTTAATAAGCATATATTAACTTGTTCCGTCCTTTGACTAGCCGCATAAACGTGATCCGTGACCTAAAATGTGCCGTGTACTCAAATCGGAGCCTTCCCTCAGACAAAATGATATAGCCGGCAGAAGAGAGTTAATCAAGCCCTCTCTGGGAGAGGTACAAGCCGGTCACTTAGCGCGGAATGAGCAAAGGGCGGGACCAATACTGCAGGGGGCGTTGCGCCGACGCCGCATCTTGGTATAAAGCTTCGTCTACATGCAGATCAACAATAACGATGATAATAATGAAAATAATACTTACTTGCTATGCATATTTGCATTGTACGTTTTTACATTACATTACGGTATAGTGTTCTATAATGTAGATCATTGTATTGCATCGACTAAGGTCGTTTACATTGATAGGATTTGTTTTCAAATACATCGAAATTTCCACGTTTGAACAGAATTTCGAGTCGGGTCTAGACCGCTATAGAGGAAAGTCTAGATGTATACAGTTTATAGCAATGTTCACAATCCAATTTTTATAGATATATTTGTAATATTATTTCCATTTATTCTAGTACCGCATATCTCTCATCGGTCACGATTCCGGTTATAATAAGATTCAGTAAGAGCCGAAAGTATTAGCTTCACAATGTTAAGCCGGCGACAGGTAGACAGACGGACATGGCAAAACTATAAGGCATTTCTCGTTAACTATGAAACCTTGAAAATGATATACATATAGATATATAGACAGACAATTATTTAAAAAATGGTAATACTGAGGTTAGTAAGTAATGAAATGAATATTCATCAGAAAATCTGACAAAAAAATGAATTTACAGATATAAAACCTACAGAAACAGACTAACTAGCATAGATTTAGCTAACGAAGCGATTTAATACAACAAATGTATACATAATATTGCAAAAAATTGGTTGTCTGTAATGTCGGTTTACGAGCGATAATAATTCTACGTGATAACGTCATAAGAAAACATTGATGAAAAATTGCATACTTTTATGAATTGAATTGAATAACTTACCGCAATTATTGTTGTAATAAAAATTGAAAACCACATTAACTTTTCACTTCACTTTATAAACAGTTGACAAAACAGTTCACGTGTAGATTGTGTGCGGCCGCTGTCTCTTTTCTACTCAGACGCATCGGCCGATAGAGCGGAAGAGAGATCGCTTGTTCCGCGCTCTCGCTCGCACGCTCGGCTCAGGCGGAACGTGACAATGAGTCATGCTTTCCGTGCATGCAGCCAGCGTTCGTCGATTTATAAGACGCTATCACGTCAAAAATGAATCATAACAATGAATGTATAACATAATATTGTCGCAAATCTATAAATAATGTGTATGTCTTTGTGCTGCAATGATGTAACATCGCGTTCAGGTAACATTACATCAACGATGCCAATGTGCCTGCAAAAATCTTAAAAAGTATTTTCCGCACTTCGTATAACATTTTATAGTAGGAAGTTAAGAAGTACACATACAATAAAAATTTAAGAACATAATTTTTTTGTTGATTTATTGCTTTATAATACCGTTTAATTATAGACAGTAGAAACAGTTATTGTATTATTAATATTTTAATTTCAGCTCTTAAAGCTCATCGTCGAAGATTTGAATACCTTTTGGACAAAATGACTCGTAGGATAATCCTATGGACATATTCCACTAAAAAGATTATTTTATAAGAATTTATCTATCAGAGACCTATTTAATAAGTTAGCATAGACTACATACAATGTTCTTTTAATTATGTTTGTGTATATATTTAAACAAAATGTTAATTTAGAGAAATCATTTCGCATAATTATTCGATGGAGTAAAATTAATTGCTGAAAACATCAATCACCGATACGCTAGTCTCCCATTATCAGTGACTAAGATTTATTGTTATAAAACTAGTAGGAATAGTAGAGCATCAATTCATTTAGTTGTGAATGTTCTTATGTGGTTTCATGAATGTTTTTCTGCACCTTGGTGCTAGTTTAACTAAAGATAAAAAAAATTTGCGTCGAATATACACAGAAATTAGAAAAAATATTCTAAATTTGTTAATATGGGCATGACCTGGCAATTTGAGTTTAGAGTTTCGTCCAGGAACTCACTCAGAAATTCATTTTTAACAAAATGTCTTTTTTATAAGCTAGTTTTCAGTTTAAAACTCAATTTCAAACTACTTTTTTGTTAAAAAAAAATTACAATGATATCGTAGAAGAAGCGCGTAATATTATAATCTTGAATTAAAATATGCTCCCTCTTTTTTATAGGCGCGTTAACTAGATCTGGTCGAAGCTTTAGGTGCCGTATCTTTGTACAGATTTGTGACATTCTCATCACATTGAGTGCACTTTGTACAAAAGGTCGCCTTTTTAATAATACTAATATCAGTAAAATTCACCCTAATACCGTGGCGTTCTGTGGCTATCAAAAATATTAAACTGAACTTTATGAATTGAAAAGTATCTTACTCAGTACATATTTTCATAGTTCCGCATTTAAAAATTAAAAACGTGAAGCCCTCGTGGTGTGGTTTCCCTGTCCTTCTGTACATCACGGCTTTACTACTCGATCATTTATAAATAGCTGTCGATTCAGGCTAATTAGTCTTAGCGGCGTGTTTTGGTGGCCACTGAACTGAGATATAAAATTTAAATTGAACCGTTATCGAAAATAGGTGTGTATGGGAATAGTTGAATACCAAAAGATATATTTCTTAGTAACACTACACACTTGACTTATGGCCTGTGTTCGCCAAGTTTTCTTGGCGAACTTAAAAATGGAGTTGGTAACCGTAAACCAAGATGCGTCTTGGATATGGTATATTTTAACGGATTAAAACTATATAAGTACCTTATATAAAAGATTCCTTTTTAATATTTATAGATATTTTTTAATATATTTTTTCTAATGTGATATGTATTTGCGCATTTTTGTTTCATGTCAACATATCGACATTTTCGGATTCAAGTAAGCTAAATACGATTTGTGTAAATTAGTCTAAATATTTTATGACGTTTCATTTTCGACAAAATCTACATTTCTATCTACCATCTAACGTAACCGATATAAAGTCAGTTGAGATAGTTATTTTTATACTGTATTAGATCCATTTTTAAAGAGCATTATAATTTAAACTATTTGAAATTATCAACATTGCATTAGTTCGTTGAGGGAATTATTTTTATTATTATCACTTTCACCAAACCAGAATAGACAGGAAGTAAAATTTTTTTATGTAATTTTTAATCAAAATTATTCTTTAACTTATTTTTTTTGCTTAATTTTACTCTAGATTACTTTAATTATAAAAGTTCAAATGCCACATCCGTCAAAACCACTTCTTTATGCATTCTTTGCACCTACGAGTGAATAAGCTGAGGTCTGACACCGAAGATTTATGTAGAAATTCATTTAGCGTGTTAAGAAGATTTTTTAGTTGCTCTGTATACAAAAACTTTCCAGTGATTTCAACAAAACATGCTGAAACTGAGACATGCGTTCTATAAATATCAAGCTGATTTCTTTTAGAAATCTTACTGTAGAGGTCTTTGTATTGCTATATTTAAATACGATATTCAAACAAAACAGCTAATACGAGGAACTCCATTCTCTTAAATAAGGTGCATAATAGTTATACACTTTTCAGGTTATGAGTTTTTCTACTTAAAACAAAACACTTTTACGGGTAAGTTTTGATAAAACATTATTTATTATCGTATTCAAAAGGAAACGTTTTATTCTGAGTTAGATTTTGTGAACCTTCATTAATAATTAGTGAAATATAGAAATAATAAAAAAAAATGCATACCATTATATATAATTGATATTTTTATTGGACACGAAATTAGAATTAGATATTTTTAACTGTTACAGTATAATTAAAATTATTATTTTAATATAACACGATTTATACTTTAGAAATAAAAAAAAAACACCTTTGACATAAGTTGGCAGATGTTAGATGTAATAGAGTACGAGCTGTAATGTCGTAGTGGTTCGTTATCCATCTGTCCATCCACGATATGTTTAATATTTTTCTTGGATGTTAAACTATATCCACAATATTCACCATATTTATATGAGAATATTGAAATTGTTAAATTTAAAATAAATACTACACTCTTATAAACAATACCAAATTGTGGTAATTTGTAGTAAAAGGAGATGTTTCATATTCGGTGTGCACTTCGTATATATCGTACAAAATTGAATAAAAATTCATAAAGCATTGAAAAAATAATATAGTAACAATATTTTTTCATGTATAAAAGTATTATTTAATAATGTGTTGATTCTGAAAATTATTCGATATTAATTACAAATTAAATGTACCATAAGAGATCATGTAATAACAAATAATAATGCAAAAACCTTAGCATCCCAGATTAGATTATAATTTAAAAATATACAAGTACTCAGAATTGTCTATAATTATGTGTTATAGTTTAGTACAAGAAAAATAAGCTAAAATGCCCCAAAATGGTACTCAAAACACCATTGTTTATTAATGGAGTTTTTAAGTGATTAAATTTCATTTTTAAATTATTAATTACAAAAAAATTAAAAATACGTACAGAGTGCAGGCCAGAGTTCCGTATACTCATGAAACGTCGCCTTTATTACATTTCTTGATTGTGTATTTTTAATGTATACCTTCTAGCTTAAGGTGCCATATTTCGTATAACGAACCTTTTAACAAAAGCCTAAATTCACATTCAAATACAAAAAAAAAAAATATTTAATAGACTATAAGAAAAATTTAAAATATATCCCAATATTTGAGAAATCCACGTTTCACTGGGTTTTACCATTCGTTCGGAAGGCACCAATACATTAATTTATAATAATAATTTTTATTGTAATTATAAAAATAATTTTAAAAAAATATTAAAAATTGAAACTATGGTTAATAAATGCGAGCTTGGAAGTCAATTGAGTGACAAACAGTCCACTTTTTCAGTCCACTTTATCTGATATAATTGTGATCAGCAAGTATATTTAAAGTGTTCCGTGTAAAGGAATAACGGCACAGATTGGCAGGTGAGCCCGGAAGCAAGGCGGCCGCTGTGATCACAACGGCATACAGAGTCCTTTTCCCTTCCTTCCTATCAGATTCGTCACTGTACGAAGTTTGGGGATAGAGTGACAAGAGAATTTCCACCAGTAACTGCCGAATACCTGGATCTTCATGATAAATATTTAATATACCAACCTAATATTAATTACATATTAAACATAATATAATACGTATAACAATTGAAGTAAACGTATATAGAATGTTATTTTTTTAAAGGTTTTTTTAAGGGAAAACGAGAAAATAGGTGATCACAACCGCCCGTGGAAACCCGTGCAAATCGAAATCGCGAGTACGTCGTCGGCCTTTTTTGAAGACTCCCATCACTTGTCATGTTACTAGAAAATTGCGCACAAGCATACAGCGGTAGAACGCCAGAAATCACGATGGCGATGAGGGTAGATCGATCTATGTACAATTGTACACAGATCCTTCGTAGAGAAAAGATAAACGAAAAACTGCCCGACATTCAATATATGCACTTTGAGGTGCGCACTCTGGTTTTTATTTATTTGGACTCGTTGAAACCACAGTGAACACCTCATCAGCACAAAACCGATCTTCTTTGGTTTTTTCCGGAAGTTGTCCTGTACTCGCAACTGACCGCTCACAAAACCAATGTAATTTCACAGGTCAGATTGGTTTAATGGGACCGTTCTATTTGTTACTATGGACCTATCTATATTCAGGAATGTATTTAGGTATTTCCTTTTGTTTACTAAGTCGAATCAAAATTGGATTCTGTAACACGGACACTGACGACTGCTATGTTTAAATTTTGACCTCTTCGCGTAGTCAGTCGAGAGTAGTGTTTAAAACTTCGTGAGACTTCATCTTAGTCCTCCGGCCAGATGAAGTTAAGATTTGCTAAGTCTGCTGACGGGAGCTGTATATGACAAGCGACAGGGTGGCGCATACAGGGATAGCTTAAGTCCAGGAGTATACTCAAATAGGCCATTGATAATGATGACGATGTAATATTTTAAGAATAAAATTTAATTACCCACACTGAAAGCTGGTAACAAAAATTGATGTGTCAAACCAATGAGTGTGGCTCCCTTATCTATTCTCTAAATCTTGAGAGAAACCATCACTGTCTGGGTAAATTCTTGTCTATTCTTTGCCATATTTAATACCAAATAAATCTCCTACAGTCTCTTCGTCCAGGCCCTCAGCTCCGCTGTTTCATATCGAGGACGGCTGCTGGGCCAAGGTCGGCGTGACCGTCACCATCTCAGTGGAATATGGCGATCTCTTGAAGCCATATATTTGATAGCGTGCATTTGTTTATGGTGTATTGTTTATTTTTAAACAGGAACTAGTCGATACGAACAATGTTGGTAGTTAAGTAGTCATTGTGCGACCTAAGAGTCAAGTGGTAACGGGTTCAAACCCTGCGAACTCACATGCGAAATGTATATTAATTACATAAGTCTAATTGATTGTTATGTCAGATTTCTTGTGCCACGAAAAACAAAGCCTGGTTATAATGCTACATTCATATACTATATATTTTTATTTTAGATTGGACTTTAAGCTCTCCATGCCGGCCCAGAGTCGGTTAAGGGCTGCCAACGACCGTTGTTATCGAATTCACGAAGATTATGATATATGGATTATGTTTACTCATTGCGGTTATGCAAATCCAACACAATAAATAACGACAACCGTTTTTATTGACCTGTAGCGTAGTAGCGTAGCGTAGCGTACAAAAGTAGCGACCCTATTTAAAACACTTATACACTGGAACATTAATCGTGATCTCTTCGGCGATCCCTAGATCTCTGTCACGATTTCGAATAATCGCAATTAAAAAATAGAAATGACACTGAAGGCGTGTATCACGCACGCAATGGGAATCACAAAGCGGAGCACTCGTAATTATACGTAGATGGCGCGACATTAGCGGGTCATACATTAGCTTTTCGCCCTTCCAACGGCCACTCGGCTCGGCGCTTTGTTGTCGAAATGCCAACATTAACGGCCTTTACACGCTCAGGGCCGCCGTGGAGCTGCGGCTTAAGGGATTTTTTTCCTTTTTTTTATGGACATCGAGCTGTATATCAGAGAAGACATCAAAGTGTCGGTCATGTAAATATACTATTTAGCTACTGGTTAGAGTTGCTGGCTGAATCTTCAACGATTCGCTTTCGATATAACAGATATCGGGCCAACTGACTTTGAAAATTCATAATTTAAGATGAAATCACATATTTTATGCGTGCCATAGACAAGGCATAAGTCGTCGGTCCTTCCTCTCCTCTCCTCTCAATTTCAATTTTAAAAAATTCGCAAAGCGGTTGACTCTGCAAGCCATTCATAAAACATCTCGCTATGATATTTATTGATGATTTGGGGCTCCTTAACTTCAAAAATACAGTTAGCTCAAACACTTATCTTTTAGCTTTTAGAACTCAAAAATCCGACAAAACACATGAAACTTCTTGCTACTTTCAAGCTCAAAGTCTTCAAAAGTATACCTAGCAGTAAATTATTGAATTTGAATGCAAAAGATCGATTTTTGTGCTTTTTAAAGCTCTCCTAGCTTAAAAATATAATTTTATTGCGTTTTCAGCTCTTTTAGTTCAAATACCTAGATTTATTTAAGTAAACAGCTATTTTTTTTTTAATTTTTAAACTACCATATTTAGCGAATTCGTTGTTGGATTATGATCTGCTTCGCGGTATTCAACGCAGTTTTTAGTAAAGGAAGTTGACCAATACCAAACATAAGTCCAACAACGCATCCAAACTTTACAAGTTATTTTGAAATATTCTCTTTTACGAATGTTTCGTTGACGATATTTCTCAATCAAACCAACCGATTTTGATGAAATTTGCAACGATTGACTTTTCTTTCTGAGAAGAAGAGCTAATTAGATTTTGGAACTTATCGTTAGAGTTATTTAAGACATTCTAAAAAAAATTTATAGAATCAATTGTCGATTGGGTGAAAAATTTTAAAGCTTTCTTAAAAAAGACTTTTTTAGAAACTTTCAAACTGTGATAGGTGTTGAACATGTTGTTACACTGTGTGTGTTTTTTTTTTGGTATTCGATGCAGTTTTTTAAACTACAATGTCTGTTGAAAGTGTCATTTAACTTTGGTTGCATTGATAGTATGTAACTCAGTTTTTTTTTGCACAAAATGTTTTATAGGGGCCAAAAATCGATTGGTTGGAAGTTCTCCAAGTTATTTGTGACAGACCGGGCGCACGCGTATGGAACACTTAACGGACCGTTTTTGGTTTGGCTAATCGGCTGACTATTTGCAAGAGCGGCGCCTCGCCAACTTAGGTCGTCATAATGATACCTCTGAACACTAGGTGTCTATAGAGGTGCAGAGCTTCACTTCCGATATGCAAACACGTATACTATGATCCTGTTGATGGATATAGTAGACTGTAGACTAAGTGCAGTACTGGGATGGTGCAGGTTGTACGCAGCATGCAACTACATTCTTATACTATTTTCTACAATTTCCGGATTCGTCTTACAAAGAGCGACTAATTAAACGGGTCGAATATAGACCAATCGAATCGATGCGGCCCGGATCTCAAAATCTGTCCTCGATCGGAAGCCGTACCATCGGGACAGCTATGCTAATTTTCGTTTCCGGGCCGTAACGTAACGGGCGCCGCTATCTGGCGCCCCCGAACGACTACTATCAGCGGTCAGCGGCCCTATCGTCATGAAGGCCGCTGATATCTATGTCACGTGGTCGGCCCTGTAAAGCATTGCCGTGGTACTATACTGCATATGTATTTGACGCATTTCGGAAATAAAACTTATCCAAACCCTTGTCTATTTACAAATAAACTTATTTGTACAAAAACTATACTAGTATGTACATTTCACTATAAATTGTAAAGAAAAAGCGACTTATGAGTTCAAAACTCGTCTATACAAACTATAGGACTGAAAATAAGATAGTGAATGCATTCGCGCCGCGCCGTGTGTACGTCGGGATGCGCAGGATGGTTTCCGTCGCGAACATTATCTTAAAAAAAAAATTCTGAAAATTTACAAATTGTAATATTCTTTGAACGTGTGGTTCCATTTTAATTCATTTGGCGAAATTCGACGTGATTTTTTTAATACATTTTTTTTGTAATTTGTTAAAAATCGATTAGATGGAAATTCACTAAATAATCTAAAAAAAAACCATCTTTTCGAAAATTTTTGGAAGTGCAATATTTTTTGAATACGTACTTCAATTGTCATTCACTCGGCAGAATTTGACGCGATGTTTTTTTGAATACAAAGGTTTTTGTAATGGGCCAAAAATCGATGGAACAGAAATTCTCCAAGTTCCCTAAAAACTTTAAAAAAATTGTTACATACACATATACACACGCACACACTCAAAGCGGGAAGTTAAAAAAGTATGGAAGCGTGGTCCAATGGGCTGATACAAGTATGATACCAAAACATAAATTATTAAATATAAGAACCTAACAAAATTAGAATATGACAAAGAGTAAAAGGGACGACAAATGTGCTATGCAATTTCAAACGAAATTGTGTAAGTCGCTGTTCATATATTAATAGCTTTATATACAAAATAATGTAATAAAAGCCTTTTATACATTTATTATAATTTTAATAAAGTGTTGACGTATTATTGAAAAATTTGATTATTTTTTTATCGGAATTCGCCAAAATAAATTAGTCAGTTGTCAAACAAATAATAAAATGGCACTCTAGTACTCAGTAAAGTGTTAGTGCAATATCGAAGCCAGAATAACTCACTCTGACGCTTGAATTTGTCCTGAAAAACTACTATTGCCCTTTGTGCATGCAACTTTCAACGTATACTAAAATTAAAACTTCAAGACCATTCTTCGCATCCAAAAGCGGCGAATCATACATCTAGAAACAGTATAAAATAAGAGGCGCATATAGAGATAAACCAGGCTCATCCATTAAACACACACATAAGCATGCATTAAGCACTCCGAAGAAAAAAACTTAATCTCTAATGATAGGGAATTAAATTTATGAAAAGTGCAAACTTCCAATTTTCAAAACAAAACTGCATGACAATCAAATGTGTCTTGAAATACACTACTTAAAAATTTCGTAATTACTGCGTGTGTTTAAGCATCTATAATTTTTTTTAGACGTGATGTCTTAATTTCATTTTGCAAAATAGCTAATTTTGAAAACATACTTAAAACACGAATACACCCTGAATTATCACTAATACTAAACGTGTATAGTTTTTTTTTCTATAGTTGATCTATAAACGTTTATCTTCATTAGAAATCTTTTTCTTTATTATACTGGTTCCCTTAACGCGGTTTAACAGATAGCTAAGGAGGTAGCTGCTACGTACACGAGTGTTTCTCATTTTGATTCTTAAGCGATTGATGGGCATAAAAATACATTTTTTAGCTTATCGCTTATGCCTATAGATACCTTTGGGTTTGTTTGTGCCGTGCCGTATGCCAAGTACTCGTGTTACAAGAATGAATTTTTTTAATTAAAATTAGCGCCATTAATACTAATTTAGAGCCTGAACTATTGTATACCTCTCCATGCATTCCGAAGCCAGCGTTTAATTTTAAGTTTCGGCGATGGTGAGGACTTTAAGTAAACGAACATCGAGATATTCGGTACACGTAACGGGCGTCCGCGACAAATCCAAACCGGGAGGGTGTTGCATTAAAATTCCGAGCGAGGGCGCCGCAGTCACCTATTGTAAGCAAAATGTCTGTTAATTATTCCGCCCCTTCTAATAAGCGTGTGGCTCATTAGCGCAATGCAGAAAAACCTTCAGGAGTACCTAAACACCCTTATACTCCTTGTAACCTATCTACACCCTCTTATACTCTTTATTGGTCTTGGATAGGTTTTCGGAACGAGAAAGTCAAATTACCTTTTTATTTGTACTACCATATAAATCTCTACTGTCTGTCTGTGCATTAAATTTTTTTGTAAAATTTCGTGATAGATGTCCGTTTTATAACTAACTGGCATCAATTCTACCAGTTTTAAAACTAATGTCTGTCTGTCTATCTTTGTATTCCTTAATAACATAAAAAGGATTTGACCGATCTTAATGAAAATTAGTATACATTAAGACCATGATTTGCGCAAATGATAAGCTTATCTTATGTCTGTCTGTTTTTCTGTCTGTATGTTCTTTTACAACTTAAAAAGATATAACCGATCTAGATAGAAACTGATACACAGTTGAAACATGTGCTTAGGTAAATGGCAGGTTATACGTGATTTCGATAGAACGCACAGTAATCATAAAAAAAAATATAACTTTTGTATTTTTTTAGAAGCCATACTCATTTGTTTTCAGTAGTTGTGCGTGTACGAGTGTGAGTGCAGGACCATATTTGTGAGTCATTCCTTTATCATGATAAATTTGTATATTTGTATCTCTAAAACTACTAGTCCAATTGATAAAATTCTGTGATTAATAGAAAGCTACTATTCTGATTCCTGAGTGTCATAAGCTATTTTTAATTGTCATAAAAACGTATTTCCAGTGATAAATCACAACAACAGTAATTGAAATCATAAAAAGAGACGTTTAGTTGATTTATTAGCGTGAGCTGCGTAAGTGGTTTGAAACGAGAACATAAAACGTACATCAAAAATGTTAACCCTTAATAGGTTTACAAATAAGTACACGCTACCATATATCTATGTTTGTTATTTCAGTCGCAAATACAGTTTTAAGTTAAAAGTGCAAGAAATTTACCAAATTAAGATGGGATATGTTTTTAGAGTACAGTCTATTGAACTTTTTTGAAAACGAACAGTTTAATCAGTATCGAGCAGCGGTGGCTCGGTGGTGAAGGCTTCGGATCTGAATGTATCAATCAGGTTCGATCCCGACCACGGCCGAATCGCTCAATGAGTTTTTAACGTAACTTAAAGTACACGCACTGTGACTAGGAGAGCACCTTAAGCGGTCGCTTTCAGGGGCCGTCGTCTCATCTGGGACGAGAAGGCTCGAAGTTGAAGGCTCTCGGTCTGAAATAAAAAAAAACAGTGGAAGGGTGCGGCTTAAGAGTTGCGTAAATAAAGTCCGACATAACAATCGATATGTAAATTTTATCGATAAAGAGTCCGCTTTTTACATTATGTTAACATACGGAGTAGTTTATTAAACAACGTAAAATGAAATACACGACGACATATCCGAAATTATAAGACCGGTCGATATTAAATTTGATTAGACGATAGTTTGTACCGAATTGAGTACAATACCCAATTTGTACCCAATAGTTAGGACCCAATGAAACAGACTTTTTGGAAATTCAATTTTCATCGGAGTAAAATAGATTGAATTTCATATGAAACTTTTTGTGGAGCGAGGTACGACTATGTTTGATATAAACATTGCTTATTATAAATGGCGAGACGCGTCTATTGCACTTAAGTGAGGTGGGCAGTAGACTTATATAATGTACAAAAATGAGTGGGTATTTTGTTCGTCTACTTCGTGTGCCCTAAACCATTGATTTAATTACTCCAAAACAGGCGATATGCTATGATCACAAACGGGTAAGTTTCTAAGAAAAAAAATAACGATTGTCCCCGATTTCGTTTGCATATTCGTACTATTGACCCAAATTATTGAAATTATCCTAAAAACTCCTTCATGAATGTAAATCTGTTTGAATAAAATACACTATCAACATTTCGCTCTGTCGTCTTCTGCATATTTGTGCTAATACAGTTTCTAAAAATTCTTCTACTTGAAGACATCTACACTATTACCATGTAATAATACAGTTCAAATTTTATCCCGATACTAGTCCCGTTCAATTCGCAACTGTGACCGGTAGCGGAGTCAAAATTTAAAAATAGGACGAAGAACAGAATGGAAAGCCGAGACCAAAACAGAACCAAGTTGGGCATTCAATGTGAGACTAAAATTGGAATCAATCGAAATTGGAATAAGGGGTAACAGCGAAATCAGAATTCATGGCATGGCTCGAATGGTAATAAACTTATATGGAGACCGGGTTGGCAATGAAATATTGAATCGACAGTAAGATAAATTGGAGATAGGATCGGGATTAGAATCGAGAACGGGATAGCATTGGAAATAATGATGTAGGTGGTAATCGGTCGATACATAAGACGAAGAGATTCTTTCTATGTCCAAGTGGACGGAGCTGCGGGCGGATGCTATACAATTATAGAAATGTAATTATTAAGTAAAAATGCTTAAAGTTGTCGATTAAATGGTAAAGGCAATAGTGAATTTGATTAAAAAATAGAGCATTGTTAATTAACATACATGTTTAGTTTAGTTTTAGTTATTAACCATCTATGCTGGTCATAAACTTCAAAAATATATTTAAAAATTATATAATGGTAGTAAAATGCGTATAATGGTAGTATCTTGTAAATTATAATTCCGTTTCTTGTTTGTTTTTAAAGATCTCTTTATGGTGTGACTTCACGTTTTATTTAAATATTAACATCCGTTTTTGGTTTATTCCACGGAATAAAAAATTATTCCCTTCATATTTCATGTCGATACCGTTTTCGTTAAGCTTCCGGTCCGGCCAATCCTGATATCGATCACACATCTGATCTCATCTACTCCAATTGTACTTTCGGCTTTGATATCGGTCAAGCTATTGGTCCGGATTGCTGTGGCGGTATGGATCCTTACTCGGATGATATTGCTCTTAGCAATACCCAATCGACATACAAAATTTGTTTTATATTTACAATAGTGAAGCCGCAAGTACAAGAATCATAATTGACATAGATTAAAGACAGCTTAAAATGATTACCGAACTTTTGCAAAGATTTAAAAAAAGGCAGTCAATGGGAATTGCGGAAAGAAGTGAAAACTTTAAATTATGAAATAACTTTCTTTTTGTGATTTTCCGATTAACCGTAATATAAAAAATGAAAATATCATAATTTGTATATTTGAATCATTAACATTAGTCTAGTTTTTACACCTATCGGCACTTCGAAATACAATTCTACACATTTTTGTGAAATGGAGAACTGAGGGAGTCCAGTAAATCGGAAACTAAAGCCAATGCGCAATGACTTCAGTTTCCTTTGAAAAGTTTGAATTGCAAAATTTAAGCTTTTTAATTTACTTTAAATAATATTATTGCTTTTAAATTAAATTTAAAAATACAATTTTGACATGTACAAAAAAGTTTCTACGTACATTGTTAATTCACGTATAATGTTAACATTAGCGTGTCTGACGCTAACTCAGATTTTACTTATACAAAAATCGCTCAAAACGCATGTAAACTTTTTCATATATACTACATTAGCACTTCAGCGATACGGTGACGTGGTGACGTAAAATCATATGATTTTATCCTTTTGACAATCGCCTATGGTGCTTATAGAAATTTTCACTTCCAAAGTCCATTTCTCCATAATTTTTGTATGGTATGCTCTTATATTACGCACTTTCGCTTATATTAGGTATTCGAGGCTAATCTAAAATGCGAACTTTATGTCACCTATGACCATTCGGCTGTCGTCTGTTCGCAAAAACTACAGTAGACGACGATACGCACAAACAATAGACTCAATCGACTTTGTTATGTTGGATGTGTAAAAAATGTAAACAACAATTGTCTCGATAGTAATTATTTCATATTAGGTCAGGGAAAAAGTTTTGTCATAGATTCTTAACTGGAAAATCTTTGACCGCCTGAACGCGGTCAACGATTTTCGTCACCAGAAGAGTCTGTCGAGGAGCATTAAAAACATGTTTCCGAGGTCACCGGGAGTGGCATAAATGTCATCAAAATTAATTTATTCGCATGAAAAAGTGCATTTGCGCTAACGGAGAATATTTTGAGAAATAATAAATTCATTTTTGAACATTCGTGGTAATTTTTTCTCATTAATTTCCGAAATTTTCATTGCGCCCTACATACTGTACTTGTTCATACTTATCTTTTGACATCTCATTTATTCCCCGTTTTCAACAAAAACGCGTCTGCGCATTTTTGTTGAGAACGGGGCCCTTACTGAAGCGATCGAAAAACATTTTCATTGTTGAAATATATGTAATTTGAACTATTCTGAAGCCGTCTATACAGCGATTAACCTATCTATACAGAGCTCGTTTCCGTACGAAAAGTTCCGGCGTTCGCGCAAATGGATTTATAAATCAATTCTCCGGCTCTCAACTCGTTACAAAGTATGTGCGAGTTACATTATTTTCATGCGTGTCGGCACGTGCGTGTAATCCAAGTCTGACTTGCTTTTCTTGCGACAGTTTGTCGCTATCGGCACAGTTATAAGTTTGTATAATACATGAAATTGTGATTGGCACGACAATCACTGTGTTTACTACCTACCACTTAAAAAATTGATAGTGTGATTGTTCTCGTGTAAATCTAATTTCATTACCCCTAGATATTGGATATGAAACACATGACAATGCTTCAGCCTAGTTTGTGAAAATCATATCGATTTCCATTAAGATGTTGGTATCGAACGAAATTATATTTGGTTTTTGTTATATCGTCTACACAACAAAAGTAGTGTCAGACTCTACACTTGTGTACGATGATAAATATTTTATTCATTTTATTTACTAACTATTACTAACAAAATGAAGCAATATTAACCTCCCAAACGTAATTAATGAAAATGTGGTTTTACAGGACAACATCGACTTATGAAATATAAGCACTAAACTTAGTAATTTAATACTAAATATTGTTTTATATAAGAACGGGACCTTTCTATAATACTGATTTCTATGTTCCATATATGTTTTTAAGAAATCGTTACAAAGTAGAAATATTTCACGAAAGACTTGAAAAATGTGACATTGGCTGACAGCACCGCAAATGCATAAGTATGAACTAAATTAAATTAAATTCCTAAATAATTAATGAAATTGAATTTTGTCCATTATCCTCTCGCTCTCATATACAACAAAGTAGTAAGTATATCGCAACATCAAAGAGAATCCTTCCAGAACCATCATCCATTCCCTCATTCTTCCTTGGAGCTACCGAGCAGTTTCTACACACCCGAAATCAAACTTTGCAAGAGAAGCATTCCTTACCTTAGTACGATATTTCCATCAATAAGTAATTATATGTCTTAAGTACTATATATTTTGCGTCTTTATATTATTTCATTTCTTATTAATATTTTTAGTTTGTTATATGGAGTTTACTCCTTGAGAATAGATTTCCATACAAGGCTCCCGGTATGGAAATTGTATGAGCAATTAAATGAATACAAGCGTTAGCTCAAAAGCATAACGTTTTTCTGCAAAACGTACCTAGCTCACCTTTCACTTTAAAATTATGTATGCGGTGCGATGCGGTTTCATGTAATGTAATGTAATATAATATAATCTTATTATATTAATCTTATATCCTATCTGACATAATAATCTGTCTCTACGCAAGATTTCACGATTCGTGAATCCCCATATCTACCGACGTTCACGTATCGTATTTTAGTTACCACAAACTTCTCGACACAATGATTAATAATGACGACAGAATTACTGTAGTTAATATTCGGTGTTATTAATAGCGAAGTAAATCCACATTCCTAATAATGTATTCGTGTACTGTAAGTAATACATATTTATGTAACATGATTGGTGTGTAGTATTTTGCCGAATCGATGTGAAAAACGTGAATAGAATACATACATGCTTTGTAAGTATTATAACAGATGCGTCTATTTGCCCTCTTTGCCTATTGCATATTCAAAGACGATAGTGCTTAAGATGTGAACTCCAGTCTTGTGTCGGAGTTGGAACACACACAGTTTTCTTTACTTTTTTTTTTCTTGTATTCATGTTTCTGTATTCGATATTGTAACTTTGAAGCTGTGTCCGTAAGCTAGCCGCCTAAGGACAGGCAATGTCTAGTGTGGGTCCAGAGAACAATCAACAACTTTTCGATCAAAAAATGTATAAGATAGTGTACTCTATGTAATGCATAAATAAGTTAAACTTAAGTTTGTTCCAGACATGTAATTTTTGAGAATAATACTAACCTTGTCTTTCATAATAATATTTTATTTTGCATTTTAAATAGCTATTAGAAAAAGTAGTTGTAATTGCTATTGTTTATTAAGTTTATTGTTCCAGATTTGATTTGCGTATTCCTACTGTGAACAAAACGCTCCTTAATAGATTATAGATAGTTCGCTTAGGCGTCATCCGCATTGTGCTGTTAAAAATTAAATATTCCCCTTATATAAAGCTACACGATCTCTGAGTATATGGACATTGAAAATTCTGCACTCCTGGCCTAATGTTATATTTTTTGAAACGGAATAAACTTATTCATTCGTTAAAATATTTTTTGGCGGGTAGTCGCCTGTCAGTTGTTTTTAACACAAGTTTAAAGTTCGTCGTCCATGGAGAAATGGAATCAACGCGAAAAGATTTAGGGCGATGATCTTTTATGATTTTAAAAGTTCACTACCTCCGCAAGACTGCACTGCTCGTCTTCAAATTGCTTTTGGGACAGAAGCACCTTATTTGTGCACTGTAAGGTGATGGTATGTAGAATTTAATCGTGGCCATGTTTCTCTCCATGATGAAATTGTGAAGGTCAGCCCTCAACTGGGATCACTGAGCAAAATGTGGCTACTGTCAAGTAATCAATTGAAGAAAACCTGCGTATTGGCTGTGAGGAGATTTGAGGACATTTGGGGATTGGTACGAGGCGAATTCAAAAAATGTTACATCAATATTTTAAAGTCAGAAAACTTTGTTACCGTTGGATTCCTTATCAACTCACCCCCGAACATAAACAGACCCGAGTTAATTGGTGTAAAAAATATTGTTAAAGTTCGATCACGGACGTTCAAATGCCGTGTATGACATTGTGACAGGAGATTAAACATGGATGTATTGTTACATGCTGGAAAGAAAGCGACAGCCTTCTGTGTGGGTGTTCGAAGGCGTCAGCAAACCAACAAATTGAGGCAGGCGAGAAGCGTTGGCAAAAAAACGTTTGCGTTTTTTACACCAAGACGGGTCCCGTCTGCACGATCCCACTTGAAAATTAAAAAAAAACAGTTGATATTGAGTAGTACACCACCATTTGTTTGTCCATTGTCTTAGAAAAAGTTAGGGAAAAACGGCCAAGAAGTCGCATCCTATTGCATCATGACGATGTTTCGCCGCACACCGCGAATAGGACGATGTCATTTTTGACTTCTGAAAAGGTAAAGCTCTTCACCCACCCCGCACTTAGTCCAAACTTAGCACTATGCGATTTCTTTGTTTTCCCAAAAATCAAAGATTTGATGAGAGATTTGACATGGGGCAAAAGAGGTTGTGATAGCTTTCAACCAGCACGTGAAAAACATGCCCTCAGACCAATAGTCCTCATGTTTCTCATATTTTTAAAAATTGTTTAAACGAATGAAAAAGTGTGTAAAATGTAATGGAGAAAACTTTAATAACAGTAAATATTTTACTTTATATGTCAATTGTTTTATTTATAAGTTACGCAAAACGTTCAGTGTACCTCATATAACTTAAACTTTATTTCGATATCAGCCATGCTTAAATAGGAACTATAACGGGTAGCAGAATCGAAATCGCAAACAGAACAAAGAACACAATCGGAAGTAGAGACCTGAAGAGAACGAATTCGAAAACGGAACCAATGTTGGAATCAAGTGTGGGACTAAAATTAAAATCAAGAGCATAATCGGAACTGGAAGAAGCAGACCAGAATTAAGCGCAGAATAAAATTGTAATCCACTTAGATGAAGACCGGAAACAAAAGCGTGACGACGATCGAAATCGAGAGTGGGACAAATTAGCGTTGAGAGCAAAACCGGAATTAGAATTGTTTTTTTACTAATAGTGGCGTTCATGGGTGCTATACCATAGGTGCTAATGCTTATTTAGTACCCACTCGTGTTCATTACATACCCATAACTCACGAGAGTTGGTGTCCTAAAACACCTAAGTGGTCAACGCTTCTAATATAGTCATTTACTTAGACGAGAACTTTTCAAAACCGATAAATAATTATATAAATATATTTTTATGAAGTCTTTCCAGACCGAATACACAAAATCATGTTTTATATATTTCTGTATTAGCTTTTTGTGTTAATTTTTCTAAACTTGAACTACGAAACATCGTAATCTGTGAACATTTACCAAAATTATAACCATATATACTAGTTTAATCATATTTAGAAATGAAAGCGCATCATTATGGCGAAACAATATTAAAATGGATTTACCCGAATATCGCTCAACACGAAAGGAAATGCCAGATAAAGCATTAGAGTATTGCTTTTTTTTTTCTTCTCGTCCAGATCAACCCCAAATATACAGTGCGAAAACTGCTCCGACCTTTCCTATCGCCTCCGACCGTTCGCTATCAGTTCTGAACTACGTGACGAGGAGCCCCTATGCAGCCCGCTGGACTTACGGACTACGTTACTGAGATGTTGCGAGTCCGTTTTCGGTCTCTCCCGGGCTATCTTCGTGGAAATCCTTTCGTAGTTTCCACGTTACGGCCGAAATAACGCGTCCGAATGAGACGTGTTTATTTTGACAAGTAGTCTTCCCGGGGTTACGTGCGACGATTTGTTCGAATTAATAATTCAATGTGACGATATTAAAAACGTGACGTCACCCCCGCCTGGAGGATGAAGCAAATATTTCCATTTCGTTTGCTATTTATTGCGTACTGTGCGACTCTGAGTATCCAGGTCATATTGTATGTTTTTATAGCAATATTCGTAGTGCTGAAAAAAAAATGTGCCATCCATGCCTGAAGGTTGTCGTGATTATCGGTACCACGATTGTTTAATCATTCTTAATATTCTTCCTAGTCTTTAGGATTCCGTACCTCAAAAGGAAAAAAAGAACCCTTGTTGGATCACTTTGTTGCCCCTCTTTCCGCCTGTGCGCCGTAACCTTTTTTCTCAAGAACGCTTGGAGATATCAAGTTGAGATTAATATCTAATGAAAAATAGCAACTTTCAGGTTTGTAATAATACAAAGAACCAATCACGTTTTATTAACTGTTTAAAAGATGCTGAATATGTCAAAGCTGTCATCAGAATAAAAATTTAGAATTGACAGATCACTAAACAAAAAACAATAATATTTATGTAAGACAAACAAATAACGAGTGTCTTGTATATTCAACAATATCAGACACTCGGGTTTGCAATCCCTTAAAATAGTGAGAAAATTAAAGTTCTGAGTCAAAGCAATTAAAAGATATGAGCATTTATACCCATATTTTGTAACTCGCAACGGAATAAAAACCTAAATGGATACCTCCCATTGACTGACCTGTTATGAAATTGGGCAAGAAGAAAGGTTGGCAGCACAAATAAAAAAAAGAAATTACAAAATAGTTATTTTGTAATTATACAAAAAAAATGTGATAACAAACTCACATTTGCAATCTTAGTAAGGATCGTGATTTAGACCTATGCATCGGATAACATTTTTTAATTTTTCACTATGAAAACTAAAAATGTTCAACACTCGTATATCTATAAAAATAAAACGAAAGTGAAACTTTAGAAAAGTAACCTACGAGAGAATGAGATGAATATAGAGGTGGAGGATAATTTTAAGATTTATTGTTGTCTTAATATTTTACCAAGTTTAAAAGTTGTTTTACATTTATTAAGATTATATAGGTGATCTATGGGCAGTAAGAAATAACAATGAAATTTATTGATTAGAAAATATGAAATTATTAAAGTGCAATTTTGTACTTAAGAAAAGATAAATTAGGTTTCTGTCGTGACGCATTTTCGTTTCATCGAGTTTCAAATAAAAACAATTCAACGGAAGTTTCATTTAAAAAAAAATTGAATTTTTTTGCAAAAGAAAAGGTAACGTTTCAGAATATCTGTCAACGATATTTCGCCAGTGTCGGCATCAGAAGCAAATAAAAATCATCAAGACTTAATGGGTGAAATATCTATCCTCAACATGCGAACCTTATTCGCGCTTGACCGGTTTTTTTGTCTTTGTGCCAAAATAGTCAAAGATACCGGATGGGCGATAAAAGTCGCTAGCTCTTTTACATACAACTCTGAACAAACAAACGTTTACAGTTTCTGTTACAATCTATAGACTATATTACAAATGGAATGTGATGAATTCGATCGTATGATAAATTCGAAAAAATAATGGATGACATTTTGTATAAAACTAGTAAAAATTGTAAATATGTATATTGCTGTTTGCGCAGATTTTAATATACATCTATTGGAAAATTCTTAGCTATGTACTAAAACTAAATCCTTATTGAAATGTTATAATTTAAACAATTTATTTTTAGAACCGACTAGGTTGACAGCTACTTCGTCATCCTGTCTGGATAATATATTCACAAATATTAATTCAGAGTATAAGTCAGTTATAAGTAAATTAACATCTGACCATTGCGGACAGCTGGTTGTGTTTAAAATCAATGATAAAAAATATATAAAACGTAAAGTAAAAATTGTGCCTCTGAACACTGGTCGTCTTGAGCAGTTTAGATTTAATGTATTAAAAAGGTGTCTGTTTTTCATATTGTAAAGATCCCAATAAATTGTATAGTTCACTGTTGACTATAACCAGGTCTGAATGCAAAAATGTTTTTAAATCAAAAAATATCAATGTTAATAATACGTTATCCTTTAGTGATTGGACGACAATGGTTTATATTAGTAGACGTAAATTGTACTTACTTTATGAGGAAAGGGCGCATAACAATTCGGATATATTTGTCCAATACGTATCAAATTATTCCAGGAGTTTTTAGCGTTGTGTGCAATCGCGAAATCAATGTTTATATGTGATAAAATAAAAAAAAACAGCACAAACATGGTATAAACTACTTGGAATGTAATAAATAGTGAAACTGGAAAACGGACATCTCGACATTTGAAATTTCAATTAAAAATGAATGACAAAATTTAAAAAAAAGACATAGAACTTGCCTTTGCTTTTGAAAAGTTATTTTGCTATTATTCCAGATTCAACTACACCATCTCTGAAGTAATGCCCACTCTCGCCGAATCTTTGTTAAAACGTAACGTTGATGTTTGTGGCGTTTCATTTGCATTTACCCACGTCCATTGTAATGACGTTCTTAAAGCATTCAAATGTATAAAAATGAAAAAACCTGCCGAACTTGATGACCTTTCCATAAAAATTATTGATTCAATATTAAATTGTATTGCTCCATGTCTAGTAGTGATTTTTAATGCCTGCGTCGATTGTGGTGTGATTCTGGATCTAATGAAGCAAAGTAATACCATTATTTAAAGCCGGTGGTATATCTGTCCCTACAAACTTTAGACCGATATCAATACTACCGATGCTCAGTAAAATTTTTGAAAAGCTTATTTTAAATTAACTATTGCAATATTTTTACACGCTTTCTATAGAGTTGACTTGTTTGTAAATCTGGGTGGAATTTTCTTTTCAATTTTTCGAGCACTTCCTCTTATCCGAATTAAATGAAACTTTGCATACAAGCTTGGTTCCGGTGACAATACACGACTAGCTAAGAAACGTCATTACAAATCCAATATGGCGGCCTCCCCAAGATGGCGGACAGGCTGTTTGAAATCCACCCCCACGATATGGATATCAAATGAAAGGGTTTTCTGTCAGTAACACGAAAAAAATAGTCTCGTGACTCAAATCCAACATGGTGGACATCCAAGATGGAGGATTGGCTATTTGAAATGCACCCCCATGATATGGGTATCAAATAAAAGGGTTTGATGTCAGGAAAACGAACAAGTTAGTCACGTGACTTAAATCCAAAACGGCGGACATCCAAGATGGCGGATTGGCTATTTCAAATGCACCCCCATGATATGGGTTAGCTGTTGTTACCAGGTTTTCCCGTGGGAGAGGTATTTTACAGCGGTAAAAAGTATCCTATGTAGATGCGAAAAGTCGATTCCATACGTGGAAATTGGGGTATACACCAGGTTAATAATACACAAGATAAGTAAGTCAATGAATTTTAATTGCTTCAATAGAAGTGTAACTAATCAACTTTTACTCTATTAATTAGACAGGTGGTTGCTCTACATCACATTTTTTTACAGTCAAGACTAAAAAGTAGGAAAATAAAACACCTTTTAAAAAAAATTTTAAAAACACGCTTTCAAAAAAACCAGTAAAAACTGCAGACTAAAAAGTAAGAAAATAAAAAATTTTTTAATAATTTTTTGACACCCTCCAAATGAATCCAAAATTGTTAAGACTAAAAAGAAAGCGTGGGGCCCTCATCATACTTCAACCATATCTTTCAAGTATTTCTAAAGTAGTTGATTCTAATAACTTGTGATGACAAAAAATAAGTGATGTAGGCTGAGAGAAAAATATTAACAAAACCGACTTTAATACGCAAAGTAGCACAAAATCTTTGTTACTCATGCAAGTTACATCACGAATCGTTATAATGTATCATCTGCAATTGGCTCATGTAAGCGCAAGTCATGCAATTATTTCAATATACATTAATATATCAAAATGAAATAGAAAGATTAAAATTTGGTCACCGAATTTTCAAATGAAATATTTCTAAGTATAAATACTAAAAGTATGTAATTTTCCAAAAACTAAAACAACTAGTAAAGATAACAGAGGACACAAACTTTTAATAAAATAATATATACGTTGTTAACCATCCATAACTAGTTCGAGTAAGGTGTATAGCGAATAAAGTTCAAATACGTAGACTTCAGTAGACTTATAATAAATTATAATTAATAAAATAAATTATAATTTAACAAATTAAAGATGTTACGACAGTATGAATTAAGAAGTATGATGAGGGCCCCACGCTTTCTTTTAGTCTTAACAATTTTGATTCATTTGAGGGTGTCAAAAAATTATTAAAAAATTTTATTTTCTTACTTTTACTTTTTAGTCTGCAGTTTTAAATTTTTTAAAAGGTGTTTTTACAACTTTAATTTGATGAACGTTAAACAATTAGGATTCACAAAGGGTCGCTCAATAATTGAAGCCGGTGTCGAGCTTATTCAGCAGATTTTTGATGCCTGAGAGGATTCACGGGACGCGATTGGTGTTTTCTGTGAGTTGTCCAAGGTATTCGACTGCGTTAATCATTACACATTGATCAAGAAACTACATCATTATGGCTTCACGAGTCGATCCCTTGGACTTCTAAAGTCTTATCAAAGTGATAGAATTCAAAGGGTTGACATTAATGATGAGAAGTCGTCAGGATCTGTAGTCAATATGGGCGCACCACAGGGTTCAGTTCTTGGACCATTTCTATTCCTGGTGTACATAAATAATCTACCACATCTTTTAAGAATGGTCATAGGATTGTATTGTTTGCTGATGGTACCTTACCTTTTAAGATTGATAGGCATCAACAAGCTTTTGACGAAGTAAACAGTACCATCTCTGAAATCGTTGAGTGGTTTAGTATTAATAATCTACTGCTCAATGAAAAGAAAACAAAACTTATAAAATTTTTCTTATCTGATTTTAAATTGATCGACACAAATATAATGATCAAAAACGAGGTAATGGATATTGTGGACACGATCCTATTTCTTGGTTTCACTTTAGATTCTAAGTTACGTTGGAATTCTCATATTACGAGATTAGCGAAAAGACTTGGTTCTGCAGCGTATGCAGTCAAAAGAATTCGGCAAGTTACAGACGAAACCACCACGAGACTAGTTTATTTCTGTTCTTTTCATAGTCTTATGACCTATGGAATTTTGTTATGAGGTCACGCAGCCGATATTAACTCAATTTTCGTGCTGCAGAAGCGAGCTATTCGTGCTGTTTATGATGTGAGACCAATAACATCTCTCAAAGAAAAATTTAAGGAAATTATATCCTAACCTTAGCATCACAATACATGTATGAAAACGTGGTATATGTCAAGAAAAATATAGAATCGTTCCAAAAACGGAGCGACATCCATAACATTAACACTAGACATAAGAACGATCTTGCTGCTCATAAGACCCGTCTAAGTAAAGTTAACAAATCATTTAAGGGAATGTGTGTGCGCTTTTATAAAAAAATCCCAGCTGAAATTCAAAATTGTCCATTTGCTGAGTTTAAACGTTTCGTTAAAAGAACGTTATACGGCAAGGGCTATTATACCGTGTTGAAATATTTTAATGAAAAAAGTCCCTGGTATTGAGCTGCTCGCCTATCAGGTTATTTCATATTGTTTTTAAATGTCAACTAAATTATAAATTACTAAATCCTTTGTATTGATGAGTAAAAAGAGTAAGCCTTGAGTTTCTTGCCCATTCTTCTCTCGGTGAATCAGCATTTGAAATGGGCGGTAATGTCGAAACGAATTTATTAATGAAGTATTTCAAGTGTAATTTCATTACCTACGAAATAAAGATATTTTTGATTTGATTTTTGTATTCACTTTTTAAAGGATTTTAATCAAATTTTGAATAAGGATATAGATATTATGTCCTGGAATAAGAATAAGATACATAAATTCATATAAATATTTATATGTAAACACCAGAAAAACAAGTAAATTTACGCTCATCGAAGCGGGCGGGAAACAACTTTCATTAAATATGATCATAACATATAGTATATTATTATAATTTCCCAATTGAAAGATATATTTTTGTCGTTTGACAGTGTCATATTTGCATACATATGTACAAGAAATAGATAACAATCGATTTAAACATAAATTTAAAAAAAAGTTAAATTACTAGAAACACAATTCAGAACTGGAAAACATGACCAATTCTTTTGGATACCAAGATAGTCTCAAAGTCACCATCACCGTAGCACAGGCAAACAAACGCATACTTCCTCGAGCGAATCTTAAATATGCACGCTAAACGCCTCCAATTCTACGATAGCGCCTCGACGGCCGACGGATACGTCCAACGCATACATTCCGGGCACGTACCGCCTCACGCACGACGTGTGAACGCGCCCCGCCCCGCGCGTTTGACAGCTTTACGTATTGCCAACAGTTATTTAAACTGGATGCTATCTCTTAAATTTCATTTTGTTTATACGGCCCGCGATTCGGGACGTGCCGCGCCCGCTCTTAAAATATTCAACCGTTAGATCGCTATCTTCTAAATTGAAAAGTGCCCCGTGAGGCGGACGGGTGCATGTTTTTAAATCTTTGACGTTTTGTTTCGACGACACAGATCCCGGTGCTGAGTTAATGAAAATTGCTCCATAATTCGTCCCAAAGCGTCATCAGTTTGAGTTTTTTTCTAGAATTATATTGAGGTCGTTTGACTGTAACGAGAGCTGACTTCATAGCCGGTGACAACAACGGTTTACGTTTATCAACATAGGACAATCGCTTGTTATTGACTGCTTGTGGTGCCGTGGTGTTATAGTGTGTATGGTTCGGATAAATAAAATATGGCTATTACTTGTGAATAAATTTGTAATAACTGCATTTTTAATGGATATATCGAACGAGTTCGTAGTTGCAACAGCGAGGCCGTAGTTTCAACAAGAGTGACCCCTCCCTTGCATTCCGCGTGCACCGCTAACTCGCGATCGGCCGCCGCTGCATTATACAGATGCATTAGCACGTGGCTGAAGGCAAAAAGTAAACTGTCATAGTTTCGTACTCTCTGTATGTCCGATTGTCCATTCAATTGTAATTCCGCTGTTTCTATCACAGATTCAGGTAACGATGTACAAACAGATGCTTTATGTTAATCTCTGATTATGCAAAGGAATAAAGAAAAACAGGGCTGCTCGTCCATCCGTAAAATTCGGCGTTGAATTTTTCCCGCATACTCCATTTTACGGGACGTCATAGGATAGATATTAAAGTTTAAAAGGCAATATGCATTTAAGTTTTATAAGTGATCTTTCCTCTGATATGTATAATTTTCGTCAGCGACCTCAAAGTTGTTAACTTTCTAACTATCCCTTTACAACTTTTAAACCGTGTGTTTAAAAATATCTAAAAAATCATAGTAGCAGAGCTTTGTAAATAAATAATATTTTAAACAAAATCTATTAAAAATTGTTTTGGATATCCATAACTACTGTGTCTACTGTGGGATTTTAATACAAACGGTATGTGTCAATCGAATGTATAAATGTTTTTTCCTATATTATTTAAGATTAAATTTTTGCAACACATAAAGCAATAATTCGATTTAAACTTAGCGCGATTCCGACTTTTAGGTCGTATACGGAAGATCGTCGAAATATAGTCGAATAAAACGAAATTGTTTTATCGAAACGTAAACGTATTTTCTGTGATAAAGATCCGGCTTACATACAGTGTAATAGTAATCGTAAACGTAACATACGATATTAATAAATCTGATAATAATTTTAGCGTTGACGTCGGGGGAAATTTCCTCCGAGGAGAAATACCTCATCTCCTTGGAAACACAACAATACGGAAACTACGAGATTCCTTTATCCGAAATCTCATTCATTTGGGCATTAGGCCGAATCAGACGCACGGGGGCGCGCGCGTCGACGCCCACGGCCGCGCGAACGGCGCAAAGCCCCGGAGCGGCGCGAGACGCGGCGCCTAACAAAGCAAAAAATTAGTTTTATACGAAACATAAAAGGGAAGGCGACAGAGCGACGACTTGAGCGAAAAACGGCGCGCGGCACCGACCCGGGCGCGCCGGCGCCAGGGCAGCGCGGCCGAGCTGCAAGCGGCAGCAGGGGGTAATGATGTATCGACAACGCTATGGAATATCGAAATAATACTCATCTCAAAATCTTTCAGTATTGACAATAATTACTAATTAAATATATACGAGTAATAAATACAAAATAAATAATTATAAACAAATGCAAAAAAAAAAATGTCAAGTACAGGACGCAATTTGGAAAACATCTATCATCAATTTCGAATCTATATGCTAATGATGGCCATCCTATATCGTCACGTTAAGAAGGTTTAGTCGTTATTGTTGAATCTCATAACTTTGTGATTCTAAAACGATTATCCATCAAAGCCGTTCGGTAGCGTGATTGTAGCAGAAATTTTTGAAGCTAATATTGATGTGCCGTTCTGTCAATTCCAATATTTCACAAAACCGATACGTGCTAATATACGGCGATGCGCCGGCACATACGTGAATGCCCTTATCATTGTTTCGTTTAGATATATAAACACCAAGGTAATGAGACTATCGGACAAACATTACAAGATGTGATTGCGATGTGATATCAATAAAAAATGTGACAAAAATGATTCGGAAATAAATGCGCTGACAATTGAACCCAATCGAGATCGAAATACAAAATTCTCTTTCCTTCTGTATTACGAACTTTCAGTTACTGCAAACGGTCTTCTTTCTTATTATTTTTCCAAGCAATGTTTTTTGTTCACATTTTGGTGTTAGTATACACATTCTCTTTTCAGGATTTATAACAATGATGGTGATCAAAATTATGCGATTAAATAAAAAAAATTTGAAATGACTAAGAATTTTCAGCGATAAGACAATGTGCGTAGAAAACAAAAAGTGGAAGGTGAAAATATTCATTAAGCGATAAAATATTTTATTTCATACGTTCAATACACTTTTATTCTTTTTTTATGCGTACTCATGGCGTTTCTATGTGAATTCTTGTGTATATGGTCTATAGCAGTTTTGTGACGCGAGATTATTATGTCTGTTCGAATGCGTTGGTTTCCTTTCTGCCTGAATCCGAAATATGTACGATAAAAACACTATAATTTGCAATTCTATGCAATATTAATGGTTACTTATAAATGTCATTTAAATTTTATTAGACGATTATTAAAATTGTTATGAACTTGGCTATTTACTTTATTGTGTGAAGAATGTAATAATTCTATATTGACTGTATTCCTATGTAGATGACTCTCTTGATAAAATAATCACTTTAAAGACTTGTTTCTGGGCAATAATTCGTTTTGCAGAGCCGACGTTTGATGATACAGGTAAGAATTGTTTGGTACAAAAAACGCATTGATGAGAAAATATTTTTGAATGTAATGATTATCGAAAGAGATCAAAAAGAGAGTGAATGCGAGAAATAAAGCGAATAGAGCCTTGCTCACTATTATGAATAGTAAAGGCGTTTTACGACAAGCACGCTTGGCTATCCATAATGAGGTCCTAATCCCTACGCTTATGTAGGGGTAATTAAAGCTGGGTATGGCAGAAAAAAAATGAAAGTAGGATCAGTGCGATGGAGATGCGATCGCTGCGAAGTATATGCAGTGTGTCTCGGAAAGATAGATGTAGAAACAGTGATGTTAAAGAGCGGTGTGGTTTAAAGGAAGATGCAGTGACTTACAGTAAAAAAAGGTATGTTATGGTGGTTTGGCCATCTGGAAAGGATGAATGAATGTAGACTGACAAAACGAACCTATAGAGCGAATGTGTGTGATGGAAAGGTCGGCAAGGGTCGCCCTAAAAAATCCTATGCAGACCATATTGGTGGCATATTAAAAAAGGGCTAAATTTTAAGCACCCAAAACCGATGAGCTTTTACGAAAAGATTGATGTATGTCAGTGAAGCAAAAGAAATATGCAAAAATCGTACCATGTGGAAATTTGTAGTCTCTACATACCTTTCTTGGAAATGGTCGTGAGTTTATATTATTATGAATATTATGATTATAACAGGCTGGATTCAATGGAATTAAATATTGACATTGTGTGAAAGAAATATTATTAAAAACTAAGTTTCGCAGTGTTGTTTTATATTCTCTGCTAGTGTGATTTTGACCTCTACAACAAGCAGATTATAAGATGAAAGCGAGCAATCGAAACAAAATGACCTGCGTTGATAAAAGGATAATTCACCAAGATTTTACATGTACTTAGCCACTCGGCGAAATAAAGAGAGCTTTGTTGCGATGCCATGATGTATTCATCTCATAGCCCAGCCATTGGCACTTCAGATTATCGAATATTTCGATCACGTCAGAACCTTTTAGGTGTCGTGAAGTTAAATATCTGGAGACCTTTATACTCAGTTTTTTTTGTAAAAATATAAGATTTTTACCCAATTTAAGCGTTGATTACACACTTGAAAAAATATCGAACGTATAATAAACGTATAGATGTATATATATAGACATCTATTATATATATATATATATATATATATATATATATATATATATATATATATATATAACAGTAAAACCCGATGTGTCTGTACAATAAAGGTATTTATGAAAAATGGAGGGGAGAATATAGGATAAAGGTATATAAGAGAAAATTACGAATTTATAAATTTTTGTCTGTCTGTCTGTTTAATTAGTTTATTGAAAACTATGTCAAGAAACAAGTTTTTAACATATACATAGAAATTTAATATACAGAAATAACTTGTTTCTTTACTTTATATAACCTCACTACAGGTAATATACAGTATAAAAGGTTTTTACACAGAGGACTACACTATTTCGAGTAATATAGCCCATATTTTATTTTGATACTAACATTGGTCCTGGCTTCGTATAAATTGCAGCCGTGAGCGAAATTGAAAGCAGGACAGGAACTAAAATCAAGAACCGGATCTGGGACCAAAAATGAGAATGCGAACGAAATGGAAACAGATCGGGATTAGAATTAAGAGTGTGATCGAGATTAAAATCAAGAACAGTAACGGAAGAAAAATTGAAAGCGAAAACGAGTTTGGGATTGTAAGCAAGGTTTTTCCACATACGTAAAAGATAAAAAACAAATTTTACATACACGTGCGTGAAGCCACGGGTGAAAAGCTAGTATGTAAATATTTATCATGATTAAAACTGCTTTTTTTGCGAAATTTCTTATTTGCTTCGCATTATACGGATTTTTTGATTAATAAAGTCCGATTGTCTATGAATTGAATCTCAAAAACTAGTCTTATTTGCCGTTCAACTACCTGATCCGAATGTGAACACTGACTATCTCGTATTCGAAGTTGAACTATTACATCTTGATTCGAAGACCAGCCAGCCCTTCTCTTATTGAACTGAAGTTCCACCCCTTCATCTCAGTTCGATATTTTTACGTCATCTTGGCCTAAATTCCAACCGTCTCGTCTTTTCAAAGAAAAAGGAGTGTGGTAAATGTACCTTCATATCTTGAGAGAACGCTCTCATCATCCAGAACTCGTCAGTCGTACACCGACAACGTCATCACTAATTTAATTAATCAAACGGAACACTTAAAATGATATTACGAAACGTCAAACTCCATTGAAAACATTTAAACGATTTAATTTGACCAATCAAAAGGTTTTTATTCGACTTCGGGCAATATTACCGAAACCGTGAGCAGTCAAATTCGCCAATAAACGGGCGCTCCAACTTTGCGCTACCCGCTTGTAAATTATTTAAATACATATTTAACTTCGTGCTTATATATACCTTGCCGTTTTATTGGGAAACATGGAGAAATGTAGTTTATTCATTAGTTTAACTGATAATAAACTACTTATTTGGGATTCCAAAAAGGTCGGGATTGAATTTACAAATTCTATACATATAATGAAATTGTAACAGGCCGATGTTTGTACATTATAAATATTAAAAAAAGAACATATATAGGCGTCTTTATTAGAGTAACAAAAGGCAAAACAATAGTTTTTAGAATTTTTGTCTCTCTGTCTGTATGTTTGTTACCGCATCACGCAAAAACAGCTGAACGGATTTTGATAAAGTTTTCATACTTTAGTAGTTTGGGGTCCAACTTAATATTTAAAGCATGTTTCATTTAATTCGGTTGGGTGTAACCAGCGATACGGCTTTACCTCTCCGTATTACTGTCTTTCATACATTAGAGAAGTCATTTAAAATGATCGTTTGGTAAAAATATGAATAAACGACACGAGCGCTTCTAAAACGGTCTAAATATTACATAATTCGCGGGCTAAGCTGCGGGCAAAAGCTAGTAAGCAGATAAAATTTCTAAAATGCGTAAATCGGCTAGATCTAGATCCGCTGTTATGCAACCAGAAATACATTAAGTGATTTGTGTAAAATAGATCCTTAACTTGACGTGCAAATTTCAATATTCCGCGATGTAAGAGCGACAGTATGCTTTTCGATTCATATGCATACGTAGGGGGGATCAAATGGTACTGCGCTGTACGAACACGGGCGAAGTCTCTGAAAGACCACAGGAAAGCCGACTATATTCATACGTTGCGGAAGATAACATTTTGTTTATTGTTCATAACATTTTTGAAGTGAAAACTTCTATAGGCGGGCTTGGATGGAGAATAATTTCATCTAAGTCGTGAGCGACATGTTGACGTGACGTCTGACCTTATTATCGTTTCTTATTTTAGTTGCCTTTTTCCTATTGTATCATTTTAGAACGTAATCAAATGATTGCCAGTAGATTGAATATTGTTGAAGTGAATGATAATGATATAGACAATGAAGTGCATTGAATATATGTATTATGTAGATAGATAACAAAGACAAAGATATAAAGATATATTCATTATTATGTTAATTAAACTGCATTTTTATTTAATGCTGGGCTTGCGCAGCCTATGTATTTTGGTAATAAATGAACCATATGAAAATAAATATAATTGTTGCTCGGAGTGCCAATAGATGTCAAGACCACACTAATATAAACAGTTTCAATTTACAAATTGTAATTTATTAATAAATAATTAATAAATTACTAAAAATTAATAAAATAAAATTAAAAAAAATTACTGTTGCATCACAGTTTTAAGTTTGCACTTCTATCGGCGGTCCTCATGACTGCTTCAGTTTTTTACTTTTTTGAATGAATGAAACGTATGTAGATATGAACATTTTTATGGCATATATGGGAATGATTTGATTGTTTTCCTTTATTTACTTACATGATAATTCATCAATGATCATTTGTACTAAAGAAAGACGTAATCCATCAACAGTCTGAATCATTTCCAGTATGGGAAATACGGAACATATTTTAAGACATTTTAGTAAATTATGAAAATTAAAAAAGTTTAAAACTTAAATTCAAAAATGTGCTTTATTAATTGTACGACAACTTTCTTAGAACAAATTGTAATTTATGTATTTGTAATAATTTATCAATGACTTTGTAGCATCAACAGCTGCGAAACTTGTTTTAGGCATTTTTAGGCCATGCGACCATGAAGACCCCGTAAATGAACATGCAGGACCCACAACTTCTACAAAACGTCCGATTTGCTTCAATCTCCGAAAAAAAATTGACAAAAAGCACAATACCATGAATTAAAATGGTACAATTAAAAATTTTATATTATATATCTATGATATTTTGAGTTTCGCCTTGGGTGTTATGGGACTAAAATGAATAAAATTCATTTATCTTTCATATCAACCGATCATGTTGTCAAACATGTGTCGACATTGATTTCGACACCATTTTCGGTTCCAATCCCCGGTTCCGCTTTCAATTATGATTTTGGTGTTTTTCTCAATTTTGATCCTGGTGCTTCTCTCGATTCCAATTCCGCTCTCAATTCTGAATTTGGTCTTTTTCTCGATTTTGATCCTGGTGCTTCTCTCGATTCCAATTCCGTTCTTAATTCTGATTTTGGTCTTTTTCTCAATTTTGATCCTAGTGCTTCTTTCGATTCCAACTGCGCTCTCAATTCTGATTTCGATTCCGTCTTTGATTCCAATCACATTAAATTATTTCAGAGATAAATGCATAATTTTACACCGAAAACACCGTAGTAAAGGTAAATTATTTTGTTGTAAATAGATCTCGCTATCGTATTTGATACCAATCTCGGTTCTGATTACAATCGCAATTCCGAATGGATGTTTATCTTGATCCTCTGATAACCCCGACGACCAATTGGTATAAAAATTTTATACCAATTGATCGTCGTCGCATGTAAGGAATTATTTATGGAATATAGATATACGAGTACAAACGTGGGCAACAGCCAGTACATTAAAACCTGACCAGATGATCTATTTTTATTTCATAATGAAAAAAGGATTATATGAATTGGACTAGTGACTATCAAGCTATAGCAGGTCAATATTTCGTAAAAACGGAGAGACAGATGGATATGGAAACAGGCAGAGAGAGAGAGAGAGGGATAGAAAGGTTTTGTGTTACAATATGTAAGATTACTAGTATTTATGTGCACATGGATAATTATGTGCACATGTCGTGTACTTTATATAAGCAATACTACAAAAAATAATTTATATATACATCATTGTTGTATATATGTAATAAATACCGAATAAATACGCAATAAATTTATTATGAATGCAAACAATATCTAATTGAACAGCATCAATTCCAACAAAACTTTATCCAATTATCATATAGAGTTTATCTGTAGGGGAGCGCCAGTGCCTGCTCCACCCGTGCGATCGCAGACGCATAAACTTTGCTTAGTCTGCGTCTACACTATGACAACTGATACGTGAAGATGAATCTATAGAATTAATTTAATGGAAATCAGGTGAGAGCAAATATTGTTTGTTTGATTATCACATAAAAATTACTATACCAATTTTCATAAAATTTTCATTTAATAACTTATATCATTAGATTCAGAAACTCATCATTCTATTATTGCGCTGCTACAAAAAAGATTGAGGTTTGATAAGAAAAATTTGAGATCCATCGCAATGTGATAAAGTACATGTATTTTAAAGACGTTTCTCTAGTAGTAAGTTATATAATAACGATATTTATGACATCATTTTTTACGTACTGCTGAAGAAGCGATTTGTCCAACTCTATCAAAAAACGCTGAATAGTTTCCAATAATTGTAGTTACCAATATTTTTTGTTTGTACTCCGGTGACAAAAGATATGGGGTAAACATTACGCTATGTATAGAATAAATCTGTTCATGGATGTTGAAGTAATAAATTCCTCCTCTCGACTATAAGCTATGGTAGCACTCTTCCATGTCGATAAAATGACTATTAGTGAGTCAAGTCAAGTGTAAGTTTTAACGTCTGGTTATAACACATTCTATTGCAATAAGCAATGCGTCAAGCGCTGAAAGATCGGTGGGATGGTTTATAGTTCATACATGAATTGCCTGAATGTATAAAATATATGCGCTGTAACGAGGTCCACTATCGATGTATGAAACATAACCGAAGAACACGTGGAAAGATTGGTTGACATTAGACTGACCCCAGAAAATTATTTTTGTTGAAACAATAATCCTCATAGAAAGTATTGAAATATTTGAAAAGTGGCCGAGAAAATTTGGAAATTACATTTTAATAAACTATAGAAGCAGAAGCATTAAGAATAAGCTTTTGCACATTCTATTGTATTATCTGCAATATAATTTCACGTTAATGCTAAATCAGTATCTATTACTGTTTCTTCGTTGAATTTGCGTTTATCCAATACGTCTACTAAAACAGAGTCTAAATACCTGTATTAATGGCCTCTTTCTCTCTAGGCATGTCTACGCTCTATCAAAAGTTACACCCTAAAAACTTTACGAGCCGCGCCATAGAACTTCATCACGACTTCACATATAAAATTCTTTACTCACGGTTAAACTATAAAATAAGAGGTTATTAAACCAAGAACTTTTAGGAAAATATAAGATAATAAAAGAGAAATTGACTAGCATGAAAAGCACTAGCTCTTTAATTTCCCCAACACATATAACAGACACAAATCTCCATAGCGTACTTAGATCTAAGTGAGCAACTGCACATATATCTACACATTTTGTTCTCCGTATGCCATCCAAAATGTTTCAATCATTATCTTTTTTAGTTTTTAAATGATTTTCTTTTCAATTTAATTGGAAATTTCATAAATTCTCTTTTTTTCTCCAATACTGGACTTGATCCTTGATATCAAGAAAATAAATACATGCCCATGTGATAATGTTATCGTAATCCATTGTCTACGCACCTCAGCCCATGACTTGTTCTGTAGATCGATTACATCGATCAAGTATCAAGTGATGGTGTCCAAAAAATATTTTTCTAGAACCTAATCAAAAATCGCCTTGTATTATTTAACTGTCTCTCTGTCTGTCTTTGTGTGCCCTTGTAATTCAAGAACACGAATCCGATCTTTATTAGTATAGCCAAGTTTAATTATACTCTAGCTCTTACCCTCAATTTTGCTCAATTGTACATAGAACGAATTACTTATTCTGTATACTGATTTGTTATTGGTAACAGCAATGTTCAAGAGAAATTCGTGACTAACACCAGTCTGCAACTGCGATCGCAAACGGTGCCAGCATAGAAATGAAGACCAAGACCGAAATCGTTGCGCAACAAAAGAATTTAGCGGCTATACGTATGTTTTCTGTGCGTGTGTGTGTGTGTGTTTTAGTGTGTGGATGTACGTAAACCTCTTATAACTTTTGAACAGCATGATGGATTGGACCTAAACTTTGCCATTCCAAAGAGTTGCATCAAACTTAGATTTCTTGAAAATTTGAACCGATTTGGATTTGTATATTCCAAGAAATTAAAAAAAAATTGTGAAGAAAAATTTTTTTAAATGTTGTTTCTGTGAATTAACTTTTAAACGACTTTCCTGTTCGATTCTAAAAACTAATGAACTCTTAACATTAAAAAACCACGTCGGTCAAAATCGGTTGATTTGTTCGACAAATATTGTAAACGATAAAAATCGCAAATAAATTATTTTTTTCCAAATACTCCGAAATTTTGTACCTAATTAAATGCATGTTTTGAATTATTTTATTAAACTTAAACTGCGTTGATTGTCGCTAGTTCAATCAAAATCGATTAATTTGTTCAAGAGATATCAAAAACGATAAATAAAAAAACTTCTCTTAAAAAAAATTTAAAATTATGTATCGCATCAAATTGCGCATTCTCAAAATTTTTTAGAAAGAAATGGAGATTTTTGAATTCTAAGTGCTTTAAACGTACTATAATTATGTTTTTGAGCTAGGAGAGCTAAAAAATGTACTATGATTTACTGATCTCAATATGTTTGAACACTTTGGCCTTGAAAATAGCACGAAGTTTCAGGAGAGGCCTGAAAGGTCAGTCGTAGTTCGGATTTTTAAGATTACACGCTAAGAAAATTTCGAAAACTTATAGACAAGTATATTTTGATATTCAAGAACTTCAAAAGCAAATCGACAAATATTACTGCGGGAAGTTTTCGGAATGACTTTCAGGGTCAACCGTTTTTCAGATTTTTTTTATCAGGTGTCAACTCTGTGCATTACTGTAGGATAAAGTTTTGAGATACTGTTGTCAATAAAGTTTTGCATTTTTTACAATCAACAGTGTGACAATAAATTTAAAACCAAATTTCTACCTCAGTACCTTACCAAACTGATTTCAGCAAATAACAGCTTGTTAAGATGTTGGTACTTATTTTCTATGAAATTGTAAATGTCTTTTTCTTAAAAAAATTAATCAGTTCTTTTATTAACTCGAAGCATTTCCTATAAGAATGACGAAATAAATTATTTATTATTTTCTTTGTAGTTGAATTCTGAACTTGAATTTTCACTTCAGTAACTTTGAAAGCTGATTTCTAGGGAATAGCGGTTTTTTAAATACTACCTGTTGTTTATTATCCTGAAAGCTTAGGATCTCTCGCAGTCTATAGCCTTATCTATAAACTATGAGACCTCTATTTTAGGGTTTTAATCAAAATTTGAAAGTTCATGTTTGATTTGCAGTAACTAAAATTCTTCTCTTTCGTTCAAAATTTTTGTTATTTGCATTGATGTTAAATAGCTGATTATTTTATGCTTCAAATTACAACGAATAGGGATCAAAATACACAAACAAAAATCGCAAAAAAATTACCCAAAAAAAAAACTAAAAGAAATTAAGCCTATCGGGGGATTTCTAAAAACAAAAACAAATAAAAAATCATTTCTCAGATGCTACAAGAAATTGAATAACGTACAAGGAGTTGGATGCCCTTGTAAACGAAGAAATCACATTTTTTTACGTCACTCACCGCCATCCTGTATATGAATTACTTTATTTCCTAAATGAAAGTCATAAAAATTGGAACTTGAGATCAGCCTCACATTACAATGTTTTTTTGAAAATAATCACTATAAAGGCTCTATAGACAAGGAAAGCGAAATTAAAATCGTGAACAGGACCGGGATGGGAATTATTATATACAGAGACATTGCTCGATATAAATTTTCCCGATTAAAATATGCCCACGCGGGGCAAAGCCCAGGCAAAAGCCAGTATATTTATAGAGTGAGGTTGCGCAGTGTGCACACAGAGCAAAGGGTGGTGCGTTTTATGACTTGGCCACCGGCTTACGGATTGGGTACGCCCGCCATGTGGCGGCCATTGCCTTAAAACGTGTTCAATTCATATTTTACCCCAACTTCTCCTAGGATACATCGATATCATCGAAGTGTGGTTTGTCTATATTAATGTTGTGAGGGCAAAATCTGTATAATATTTTTTTTGTCAAATGTCGCTTTATATTTTTGTGCGCAGAAACTACTAAAACTGATCACAATTGTGAAGAAATTGTTAAAAAATTACGTCACGAAAGTTCCATGTGATGAATTCATCGAAATTTTCGTTTTATTACGATGGTATGTGATTTTACTGTATTAATGTAACTATTGTATTTAACTATCCCTTGAAATTAACATACATCCACTGATTTTATGTATTATATAATGTTTATTGTTTTAATGCTTTGTATTTCGCTTTTTTTATTGCTTATTTAGAAGTATTTTCATCAAGATTCCCACGTACAAATTGAATAGACACATTTTAACTAAAACATCTAATAAATATTAAATATATACAGTGATATTGAAATAATAATAAATATATTCAGAAACATTTCTAGTTTATCATTTATAAACGCATATATATATATATATATATATATATATATATATATATATATATATATATATATATATCCCTATAATAATATTATAAATACGAAAGTAACCCTGTTCTGTCTGCTACCTCTTTATGCTCAAACCGCTAAACGGATTTAGACGAAATATGAAATTTGGTATGTTCATAGATCGAGTCCCGGTAATAAAAAATAAGACCTAATCAGAACTAATTGTTAAAAAAGAACTTAAACTGAAAAAGGGATCGCATTGTTATTGATGACAGCAAAATTATTTAGTATGGAAAATGACAAATTAATTATATTTATATGCAGACGGAAATGCGGATAACCACTAGTTTATAAATATTATATAGAGAAAAATGACAGTGGTTATTAGAAAAATAAAAAGTTTACCTTTGCAATACCTTGCTTCGCCATCAATGTCAGAGTATGAGTATTTACTTTTCGCTTTCATAATTTTTTAGATCATCTCTCAAATAAAAACAATAACACAAATTCAAAATATGAAAATAGTAACATATGTGAAACCCATCAAAAAACATTGTATAGTAACAGAATATATTAAATTTTCCAGACTGTATACAGCCACAAAATCAACATTACTCCAACATACTTTAATTTGCTTATACATTCTGCTGGAGTCCCGATATGGTAAGTGACGTATTCATAAAGTTTTACGATACTACGATAAAAACATACTATAGGTTGTCATTTTTTGTTTTTCTCTTCACAAAACTTTTCATCGGCGTTCACAAAAAGTTTCATAGTCTAAATCAGATACCAAACACATCTTTCAATTCGCGTCAGACTTCTTAATTCATCTGCTAGCTCGTATTAAAGTGTTCACAGCGAGCATATTTTTCTTCTAAAGCAACCACCAAAGGACCACTTCCGTCACTTCTATCATTTCCCTCTTCATCTCACGAGGTTACTCGTGACCTCGTGATATGAAGAGGGAAATCGTGATCTCCGCTACACTCAAATTCGTCCAATCAAAACGGTAAACATTCACTTTAGCATATACGTCTTTGAATGATTTTCCTAAATTTAATCGACATTTAAAATTGTACAAAATCATTGCGCGAGAATGTAATCGTTGCAGATCCATACCGTTGCAGATCCATTGTTTGTTGCGACTAATACTGATACTGGCGTCATTGGCGTCAGTGCAGCGCGTGCACTGGCAACGTTATGCACTTTCGTCAAGATGAGCGTTCCTATATAGCCAGGAACGGTGCAGCTGCCGTCGATTAGAGGCTACTTGTTCGATGTAACTGTTATGAGGGATTTTTCTAAGGTCACAAGACTTAGTTATTGCAGTTTAATGTCCACAGTGGTGTACTTTCACATTTTACTTAGGTGGATGGTGTTACCCGTCGTCATTAAACTGTGTCTGGTACTGAGTTTATTTCGATTTCTACTTTCTTTTGAACATTTCGTTGTATTGTTTTACATATAATAAATTTTCATATATGACTTGGGATGCCAGACTTAAGATGTCAATTTTTTTAAACTTATTTTTAAGAGTTACAATGAGTCCAAACTTGTAAATCGCGGCAACGGTATGTCCCCAGCATAAGATTCCATACGATATCAGGCAATGTAAAAAAGCCAAAAGAAATTAATCTAGCACTTTTGACATCGGATTAATTTCTTATTTTTTTAACTTCATAGGCAGCAGTTGGCCTTTTCGCCAACTATTGATATGAAGACTCCATTGAAGCCTGTTAGCTAAAGTAATTCCCAGAAACACGGTAGAGCAGTAAATTCCAATTCTTCGTTGCGTACTTCGTTACGAAATAATTCCGGATCCTTTACATTTGGAAGTAAGAATTTTATACATTTTTTTTTTATTTCATTAAGAAGCAGGTTATTTGCACTAAATCTTTCTTTACCTTAGGGATAGCACTGTTCATATCGTCATACATGGGTTGTTGTTTTTTAACTTTGAATAACAAAGGAATATCATCTGTAAACAATACTATCTCATGAATATTCTCAACATGGCTACATAAGTCTAAATAGGCTGAAATGGACTGAAAAAAAGAAAGGGAACAAGAAGTTCATGTAGACTACAGATCCAGATGTCATGCCTTTGTCATCAACCCTCTAAACTCTGTTACTCAAAATACGATTTCAGAAGGTCGAGTGCCCAGCTTGTTTTTCTATAATGATGTAGTTTCCCGATCAGAGTTTCATGATAAATACTATCGAATACCTTGGGTAGATCGCAAAATACGTTAATTGCATCTCGCAAATACTTCTAGGCTCCAAAAATATGTTGCACAAGCTCAACATCAGCATCGATTGTTGAGCGACCCCGAGTAAAACCGAACTGTTTATCAGACATTAAATTATTAATATGAAAATGTACTAACAACTAGTTTAGGATTATTATTTTAAAAATTTTGGACAGTGGCGGTAAATTATATATGTCGGTCTAAAGTTATTGAAGTTTGATGCACTACCGCGTAAATATTGGAATTACTTTATTTTCTTTGTGAAATCGAAAAACACCGCCTTCATCTGGACACTTATTAAAGACAAAGGCCAAGTGCGGCGCTATGCAATCTATAATGGAGTTTACAATCATAACAGAAAGACCATGAAAGTTAGCAGTCATCTGCATGTATAAAGATTTAAATGTTTTTATAACCTCTTCAGAACTCACATATTTCAATTCTTGCTTAATACTACATACAGATCGAAAGACCTTCCTTCAGTAATGATTCAGCAAGAGCGTAAGATAAGTTAAGATTAAACATTTCGAAAACTTTAGCAACCTTTATGTCGTCATTCAAAATCTTGTTGTCTAACTTAAGTTTGAACTCGGCCATTCGTACTTCCAGTCTCGTTCTTTATGACACTCCAAGTCGTTTCCATTATGTTATTGCTATTTTTTACTTTATTATTTACGTGCTTGGATTTAATCGCAATGCAGACAAGTTTAAAAAATTTTGAGTATTTTTTACTTAAGACAGCCGCAGACCATCTATCGATGGTGGTTTGTGGCTGCTTTAAGAATGTTTTCGTCGCTTTTTGACCATTGCATGACAGCGGCCTGCCTAACCAACCTAACGAGGTTGTGTCGGTTGTTTTAACGCTCCTTGCACCCTGGTGGATGTGACCGTCGGCAATTTCCTGAGGATGTGCCTGGTTGGCATGAAACGTACGTAGAATTAACAATTTAACAGTTAGCGGAATTAGATAGTTATAAAAATAAATAACACTTGCTTAGGTGTTCGTTATCTGTCAATCCTCTGGAATCAATATTCAATCATTTGGATAGAGATTCGTAGTGAAGAGGCAGATTCGAGGGTCAGCGGTGGGTTGCATGCTGCATTTTAATGCATGTTGCAGGCAAGCGTCAAATAATTTAATATTCCAAGATGGGATTTAATTATTTTTATAGTTTTTGAGAAATTTGAGATTCTTTGGCCGGAATAGGCGGAAAGTTTTTTTTTTATTTTAAATAAGTTATTAAATTTTTTGAAGCCGCTTTCAATAGCACATCTTTTGATACCATTTTCATTCTTGTTTTAATAATTGAGGACACTAGACCCCTGTCACACTTATTGAAAACCGAAACCTTTACTGAAGCGATCAAAACAACAATTTTAATGCTAAAATCTACGAAATATGAAAGGGTGTGTCCTTACAGTAAAGTGATAATTTGACATAAAAATGTCATGTAATTTTTTTTTCCACGAATTTGGCATACTTTTAAGAGATTTATTTGCATCAAGCGGACTACGGTGGATTGCACCTAAAGTAAAAACATGATTCGTAAACGTAATCCCTAAGATTTGACAGATTTTTCATACATTGTCTATTAAAGTGTATTGATTACTTATAAAAATTATATTATTATCTTCGTTGCAACTAACCATTAGCCTTCGTATAGTTTACCGTTTTCTTAACTGCTACGTTCATACGCGTTGACGCGTGTGAGGTCATCCGTACATGATCCGTAGTGTGTGCTTCCAGGTGCACGCAGTGCCTAAAAAGAGGATATTTTATGAGTGTAAGTACTGGATAATGATATTTCACGCGAACGAACCTTCTAAACAGAATATAATCTACTACGTGCGTGTGTCAGAAGGCACATACAGTCACATGAATAGGGCTTCTGAAGAACGATACTCTATACACATATAGGAACTACAGCGTGTGAGCTTTTACGTATGAAACACCTAACAAGCTATCTGCTATGTGTCATGTGCTTACATTCCAAGATATGTGAGTTACGTGTATGGGGCGTCTAATAAATCTATTGTAATACACGCGTACGCTGCAAAGCGTATAAACTCCTGTATACGGATCATTTAATAATCAATTCGAAGTGCGTCAATAGCGGTCCTCTACATGCGTGCTCGAAACGGATCTGTCTCTAGCGAACTCGCTTGACGGAGTAGAGGCAGAACGCCCTACGGAGTGCATCGTATTAGAATCGGTTGTCGATGGCTTAGCAATAAAAAGCGCTGGTGTAATGTGATTTCCTTGTTCCACCCGCAGTCACTCGTGCCGTGTGTAGCTACGACTTGCGACGACCGGGTCAGATCGCTCGATACATTTTCGACGACTCGATTGCTCCACAAATACAGCAGCTCCACGGGATAAAAGTTACGCGCGAAAGCTTTTCCGTTGGCTGTGTGTGCTTTAAAAGTATCGCTCGGTGTACGCGAACCGTTCTAGACGTTTAATCTGCTAATGGATTTTAGTCGCTGCGCTCGGTGTAAACAGCGCTTTTTGGATTAATGGGACAAACGCAACGTGTACTGTGACAATTAGATTATATATTCTACTCTGTTTGAAAATGGATATGTTGAGGTGGCTCGGAAATCGCAGATGTATGGTGAAGACGAATGATGATGTAGATCTGTCAATCTACATCATCGTTCGTCTTCATAATAAAAAAGTATTTAGAGCGAATGTGTACAATGAAAGCAAAATACTCTCTTACGCAGCTCATAGGTATTTAGATATATATAAAATTATGCAGATCGAATTGATCACGCACAAAAGAAGGCTTAATCTTTAAATCTCGTATTAAATTGTACTAAATTATTAATTGATGGCAGTGAAACCAAATAGTCGTGATCTTAATTCAGCCCTCTGAGGAATAGGCTGGGATTATGTTGAAATTCGCCGTTGGCACGATTTACAAACTCGGTCTTTCCGAATTTGAGAAGACTAACGTCCATGGGCATAACCGACTCGATTTCTTACCGGGCTGTTTCGTTAAGATATATATTTTTCACTTTGATTATATATGACAAAATCAGAAAAGAGCTACTTTAACCTTCACGTTTGTTCTTGTTGAGAAAAGCCCGCTATTCCAACGAGTGGTAAAGTGTAAATTCGCAAAAAATTGTGACATAATTCAAATTTTATTTAATGATCCATGCAATAACGATAATTCAAATTTCAATTCGAATTTGAATCTTAATATTTTATAGCACACGGTCTACGTATATATACGAAGGCATATATACATTAATAACATAGGTAAGTAGAACAGACAGAAAGTATTTTAGTTAAGATCAAACTACGGAGAAGTGCAAATAGAAAAATATATTCCATAAGTTACAAGAAACACTGTATTTGTTGCTGTAAATCAATTTAATCTCTGTATAATGCATGCGATTTACTTCGATATTAGTATAGTACATAAACAACTAGAAAATTGAAAGGGACACAAAATATTGTACTGAAATCTTGAAAATTTTTAATACAAATTGAAGTAACGTGTGAATATAAAATAGAATGTTGCTTCATATTTTGTCCTCTTTGTTGATAATTGAAATTAAGGTTCGTAGTTATAGGACAGTTATATATATTATTATCGACAATAGTTTAAAACATAATAAACTGTATAACTTACCCATCTTCCACATTCATTAGAGATAAGTAAAAAATTAATAAAAAATAGAATTAAATTAAAAAAAGGGGGTACTATCGACCTTTGTTTCACGTTAGCTAGAAATCTATGCAAATATTTCGTTTTACCATTTTTTAGTTGTTCATTCCCTTTTTTAAGTATGAAATATCATGACCATAAAATAACTTATAGAAAAATGTAATATAAACAACTTTAAAAAACCGGCCAAAAATAAATCAGGTAAAGTACTTCTCGTTTCATATTCAAGTTTTATAGAATATATTTTTTGGTGTTGTTTTAGCTGGAACGGACACTAAAAACAACTAATTATTAAAATAGGTTTTTGAACGTGATTTTCATTTTATTTTTATAAAAGCGATTTTATTTAACATATTTTAGTTGTCGAGTAATGATAACTTCATAATTAATCTAGCTACTTGACATGTGGATTAAGCCACGAATCTAATTGGTCAAGCGTTTCCTTTACCTTTGTACGGAGAAAGTTGAAAAGCAGTACCGAATCCGTATTTATAGTCCCGTGGGGTTGATACTCATTCTACGTTTTTCACATTTTTAGTTGAGTGCCAACTAAAATTAGTATTTGTTACCAAATTATTCTAATAAAAACTATATACATTGTTCTTAATCTGTACAATATTACGGTTCTAGGACTTTGCAGATCAAATTTGTACTGATATTAATTAATTCACAGTATTTTTACTGTTATCGCTAGAGATTTCCAATGCATTTCTGCTTAGATTGTCATGTTGGCATTACACGAATTAATGAAAATACTTGAGTAGATTAATAAACAATTTAAATTCAACGTGTACAAAGTTTCACTAATAACCATCGAAGAGTTGTTTCTGTCGACCGATCACCTTAGTATTCCCTAAATCCTAACTGTTAAGGGGTGCAGTACCTTCCATCTTCAGCTCAGTAGCATGAGATGACTGCTTATAGACTCAATACATACGTGCCTATAATATTTGAGCGTATCGCTAGATTTCCCTGGGATTTCATCATCAGATCCTGACCTGGTGAACTTTGGGACTACCTCGAATGTAAATCCTTTCAAACAAAAAAAAAATCAAATCGGTCCACAATAACTAAATAATCATTGATTTACGAATAAAAAATACATACAATAAAATGAAGAAAACCTTTTTTTAACGGAGGGTTAAAAAAGAAAAACTACAACGGTCGTTGGAGGGAAAAAATAGAGAGGTTCGTTAAAAATGTAAAGAAGTTGACTGTAGTGCACGAACAATTTTACTTTTATTTAAAACTAAAATGGCCAAAACCGATATTCACTTTGAACGTAGAAAAAGGAAAAAAAAAACGTTTCGTATTCAAATAAGGCTTTTACACACTCCGATTGAAAGTAAAAACAAATTTGTATTCACCACCGACTCCGAAATACATATTGAATTAAGTTCTTTTTTTTAAGTTTCTGTCCAAATAGCCTGATATTTATTTGTAGAATAAAAATAAGTACATTGTGATGTCTGCTAAATCCGTTTTAGCTTCAGACATAGGTGTGCTTAACCAAGGAACAAGTTTTAACGCCAAACATTTCTTTGTAATTTGGGAGCCGAAACAAAATTGCTGTGAAGATTCTCTATGTTTTATTTTCTTACGAAATCAATTTAACTATTTCTAATTAAACTGTCTATTAATTTAATAAGTAAGCTGCTTAATTCGTTTTCGAAGATTCTTCCACAGTCGTGCGAGAACCCCCGAAATCAGACATCGCATTTCTATTGAGACTTTTGGGCGAAAATTATACAAATTTGATGAAGCACTAATGAGTCTGCTAATTGGAGCGTAAATTGTAACCGATCTCTATTGTAGAAAGGATTGAGTTCGCGGTGTTAATTTGCGGACGAAATTAATTTTCCAGGGCCGGTGCCGTAGACGAATTGTTCCTTACAAATCTATTACTTCAGGCCTCGTTCTACATCATCATTATTTCTGAAGGCAACGTTTTGGACGCCTTCAGCCTGGGGAAGGTAAAGCAATTCAAGCAAAAAACAGCTTGAGATGGGAGTGTTTTGACTTGAATTTGATGAAAGTTTTACGTTAGAATGACCATCTTCGGAACGAGGAGATTTGTTTTATATAATTCAAATTTTAAAGACAGAAAACTTAAATTTTACATTATTGAAAATAATATGGAACTCACGTGACCGCTATAAATAAGAGTCAAATCATGAGTATATTTTTAATTAATTCACATTTTTCCTTTATGGAAGAAATATACTCTTCCAACAATTTTTAATGAAGCTATATCAAATTCCATCCTTAAACTGTCTCATATCTCTTCATTCTATTATTTTCCTTTATGTTTCAAACAACAATTTTTCGTGATATTTAAATTGACTTGTTACCTAATCACTTACCAGTTTTAAAATTTTACATCGCTTCCTCCCTCAGAGAAGGAAGACCAACATTATACCTTTTTTTTTGAACTCCGTACACTGTCAGAATAATTGACTAACCCAGTTATCGACTGGACTGTCGCACAATGAAACGAAGGGTGCCTTACTGCCACCCTTTTGTCCCTCCACTCATCATAGTTCATCAGTTACAAATTTATTAATGACTATAGTCAAAATTGCAAAAGCGACGATGACGAATTTGATCCGTTTCCTTAAAATCGTACTACTTTATGAATGCATTGGTGATTTCGTCGAAATCTTAACTGGCTGCGGGAGAGTGCTGACCGTCATTTCAATGCAGAGACTCAATCGTCGCTGCTTTTACGTCACTTCACCTTCTTATTTTCTCAGCATCTGAAATCACTTAAAAATTCGATTCTGCCATTAAATTCAACCCAGGCGATGTACGTCGACAAACTGCACGGACGAGCCGTTGCATTGCTATAACACTTTGATCGCATTCCCTCATAGAATGACCCTCGTCATTATGCATCAACCATTTCACGTAACTATGAAAAATTTTAAGGTGTCGCAGTACAAGTAGCTTTAATTTTCGATCTCGTGACATTTGGCGTTTGCCGCCCGCATGCTTATATAAATTGTTAATAAAACTTATGCGAAATGTTATGTTGCATGCGCGCGCGCGCGTGTGTGTGTGTGTGTGTGTGTGTGTGTGTGTGTGTGTGTGTGTGTGTGTGTGTGTGTGTGTAATTCTAGAAAAGCTATGGGAGTATCGAAATACAAAAATACATGCATATTTTAGCTTTTGATAGCCCATATTTTTTTTATAATAAATATCCACAAAATTAGAAAAAAATCTATAATTCCGTATGAAACCTTATTACAATGTAGTAATTCAACGTTTTTCCTACAACTCCCTTGAATTCATATACATCACCATATGTCCCACACGATATTTCATTGTCTTAATATATTTTTGATATGTCATTTTTGTTCGAATTGTTTTTTTTTTCATATTTTTGACGACCTTACTAAATATTTTATTCACTAAATCTTGTCAGTGAGCAATATCATAACAACATCGATTCATATTTTCTATTATCTAAAAATTTCAGACATAAGTGCACAGTATTTACTTCGAAAACCAAAGGGTATTAAAAACTACAATATCATGACTTTGTATTAAATAACATGTACATATTTCTTATATCATGATCATGATATATTGATAAAAAATAAGTATTTACTATTCAATTAGCTATTAATAACGGAGTCCTAATTCTTACCCTTAAGTTCAGTAGTGAAAATTGGGTATGACCGAAAGAAAATGAAAGTAGAATCAATTCTGTGTGTACCGCGTGTGGAGTATCGGCGAAAAACAAATGTGGGAACAGCGATGTCAGGGAGCGGTGTGATTTGAAAGAAGATGTAGTGACTAAAGTAGAAAAAGATATGTTGCGGTGATTTAGTCATCTGGAATGGATGAATGAAAGTGTACTGACGAGACAAAGCTATAGAGCGAATGTGTATCATTGAAGAATAGGTAAGGGCCTCCTTATGAAATCTTACGACGATCAAACATGGCCCTTTTTTAATATGATGGCATATTTAAAAAAGAGCAAAATTTTAGGCACTTCCAACCGACAAACTTTCATGAAAAGATTTATGGAGGTCATTGGTGTAAGCGAGATATACCGACATTGTACCATGTTCAGTTCTGCGTGGTCTCTGCATACCCTTCTGAGAAATAGGTGTGAGGGTATTATATTAAAAATAATATTCAGTCTATTAGCCGGGCCAATCGTAACTACGACAGTACAGTGAAATACACTTTTGATATTAAAACGTATACAGTAGGAGATCAAAAAGAAAAAAAAAGCAAGGGAAAAGTAACGTGGGCATGGAAACGGAACAAATAGAATCCCGCGGTATTAAGTAAAGCGGGTTTGGCCACGGTTCCGTAGTTCGGGCGTCCCTTGCAGTGCGGCGCGCGCGCCGGCCGCGGGGCCCGCGATGATACATTTTTATGAGATGACCGAATAAAAGTTTATCGTACCTTTCGGCGGACCGCGGCTTTGCCTAACCGGAATAAATCGCATTCCTCTGTGATTGTATTACGCGGATACCCGCTCACTTGATTTATGTGGACGCCCTTTGCCCAGTATCAAGTTTAATGTACGGAAAGTTGTATCTTTTAAACGCCATTGTAGTGAAACGTTAGTGGGACAATAAAAGAAAGATAAATTTTAACGAAGAAATCTTAGAAATCCCGTTCAAGACCATAAATCGATTTCGGCACGGACCCGTTAAAGCTAATTGGATCTGTAAATAGAAAATCAGGCCTAATGACACTTCATCGAAGGCATTTGTATGTAGCAGACGGAAGCTGAACACTATTAAATTATACGGCAATAGTGTAGTTGCATACGCGTAAACATGAATAGTGCGGTGCGCGGTGGTGACTGACTAGTTACGAGTATTTATTGCTTTTGAACATTAACTAATGCGTTTTTAACATGAGTCAACATTAGGACAACGTACTTGCACGTTTCGTTTAATTTATATATTGTCTAGGTAACAGACAAACAGAAAGAATAAAATTCCTAATGAGACATGAGCGCTTGTGTTCATTTGAGTAGTTGGTTTTTTATTGCTAAAATCATATCGTTTTCTTCTTCTTAAAATGCATCACCGGCTATTTATATTCATTAAATAAGCGATATATAAAAGTTTAAAAAGATTCGTATAATTTTGACTCATGAGGTAAGTACATGTCCAGATCTTCAAAAGTAAAACAAAAAAAAATGGAAATGAAGAAAATTGAATAAATATGCTTTTAAAGATATCTATCTAGAATTTGATTGATGATACTTTCGAAATAGCGGAATCATAATCATTGAAGACGATTTTACAAGCTCTCATTTAGTAGCATTACTAAAGGATGTTAATTATTATTTCATTTAGTATGGATTGTTATATATTTTAACTTCTAAGTCTCGGAAATAGTAAAGATATATAAATTAATTATGCACTCGCGTATGCGTCGCCATATTGATTCTGCGCGAGGATTCACCCGGGAAAAGCCTCGAAGAGCGGGGTTGAATTAATTTCAACCCAACACAGAGCAGGCCGGGGGCCGGAAAGCATTTTGATCATACATTTTTATGAGCCAGTCGTAAAGGCCCACAGGAGCTGCGGGCTGCGGCTCTACAATGGGACCTTTTAACCATATGTGGGCTGTTCAATAAGCTAGTACTAAATTTCCTTAATAAGACCTCTCATGCTTTGGATATCCGCAAGTATTTGGTCGGTACATTGCTGCGCTGTAATAATTTCGGATAGAAAAAGGAAACTGCGAATAACAATATATGAACTACATAATCAACCGTATTTGATTTCATAAGACCTTTATTTAAAAAAAAAATGTATGTTAATTTACGCCCAGCGAAGCGGACGAGTAACGGGCAGTACTTAAACATTTCATGAACAAATATTTTAAGGTAATAGAATATGAACATTCAAATATTCGGGAGTCTAATAATAATAAACGTAAAATAGTATATAGTATACATTCTACAAATATTCATTCCGTCTCTCTAAAGTCTCCTTTTTTTTGGAGCAACTTTGCCAAAGAAACCATAATCATTGAAGTAGCAGTTCCTGAGGAAAATGAATCAGAACGTAAACGTGTAAAAGTACGAAGTATATATAACCCAAGCGCTTATGTAACACGATGCGTGCGCCCAAACCCTCCCACTCCGCATCTGACGCTCACACGCGTCGGACGCCAGCAATCAATGTCTAACAAGTACGCCGCGGGTCCGCTGTCCGCGTGTAGTTAACGACTGGACGCGCGGCTATAGAAGTTTAGGTATTTTGTTATAAAATGTTTGTTTACGCTATTGATATTTTTGAAAATAAGATTGTGTGTGATTAATATTGAAATGCTTAATAACAAAGCCTTTAACTGCTATCGAATATGCGAACATGATTTTTTGTTGAAGAGTTTGCAGAGGTAACATCACTCGGCTCTAAAACTTTATAGTGAAACTTACCCTGACAGTCAACTACTTGCGAGTCTATGAATAATATTGCGCGCTGTTTATCATTTACGCGATAATTTGTCTTAGCTTGCCTTGTTGGTTTAAAGGTGAATGAAAGACATGTTGAAAATCAGATACTAATGTAATAATACCTTCTTCGACCTTCTATATCACTAACAACACGAAATGTCATTTGTAGATAAGTAACAAGATTATTTCTTTAAAAATAATCGCAAAGCCCTTTCGTCACGTGGTCGGGTACGACACGCGGCACGGGGCGTGTTTTAAATAAATAGATAGTTTTGGTAAAAGCAAGTTTTTTTAAATACACTACATCAAACTAGTTATAAAATAAATATTATTGTACTGAATCCTGCGTGTGCTGTCTTGGTACCCACACAGATCCGAACTATGTGTTATATCGGCGCGTTAAATGCTTAAAATAAACTTCTATCAGGTTTCTCTGCTGCGTCAAAACAAAAATAACTTGGAAACTTAAAAGGTATAAATTTTTGCAATGGTTTTAATTTTAAACTTATCTTTTAAAGTTTATTCATAATACGTCACTTAAGCCGCAAGAATGTCATAAACAAACGACCAGTCGTGTTCCACATTTTTGCTGGACCACGAAGAATAAGAAATATATTAAAATAAAAAAGAATAGAGATTCTAGGGCATAATGCAAAAATATTTTGAAAAAACTTTCAGTTCACCATTTAGATTTTAATTTATCGTCAAATGTAAAAAATAATAATAAAAGTTTGAATGTTTCATAATTGCTTGGATTGTTAAAACTGCAGTGACTCACTTATGGATAATCAAACTATACCTTGCTCGTGCATAAAAACGTACACGACCATTACGAAAGCAGTCAAATGCAAATCCAATGCCGCCACGTTGGAAGTTTTGCGTGTTTTATACGATCGCTTATATTATTTTTTTGGCTTTCTCTATTCAAGAATGAAAGAAACGAATTACGAATAAATTACATGTTTGCACCTAGTTTATAACAGTGTACAATATCCGAATAATTTGTCTCCATTTATATATATTATTCATTGAATCTTCAATAAATTATATTGTTTATTGAATTTATTGAAAATTCCCTTATTGCTGCATTAAAATTAATGATTGTGACATCATTCTGAATATTACTTCGCCGTCAATGACGAAGTATAACATAATGTAGAAAACGCTCTCTGTTTATAATCTATTTAACTAAAATACACCATGGCTGTCGGAGTACTTTAGATTATTTACGCAAGTTTAGTTTGTCAAGCCAATTAATATTAATTAAGTTTAATATTGATGTTTAAAAATTTTGTTTCATAATTATTTTTATTTTTGAAAACTTTTCCACAGAAATCTTTTCCATTTATTAAAATTAACAAAAAAAAAAATGGTACGTATTTTTATGCTACTATTCTGAACTAAATCTTCATTCCAAATGTACGAATAAAATTTGTTTCAAGTATTAAATTTTACGACAAAGCGTTATCAATACAATATTTAGCTGGGATGCAATTTTTCTTATGAATACACAAATGTTATGTCTAAAAATTAAAATTTAAATTATTTCCAACTTATTTTCAACATTTACATAATTATATACCAAACGAGACGAGAAGCACGCGAATTCAACAAGCACCTACCCTTTTGCATCTCCATCCACATTTAGCCGTAATATGATCTATAATTATCACACTACCATGATACTTCTGGTTTCAGTCGCCCGCGAGTAAAGTTATTTATTATCATTTCCAAAAATAATTATTTAGATACGTATTACTAAAAATTTACTTGCACCTTTCACTTGTGCAGTGACGTTTGCTATTGAGAACTAGTAGCATATAGTAATAATGTATTTACCTCAAAATCCAACGAAAAAGTGATAAATAAAGATACGCTCAGTGAGACTTTTTTGTTACCTCATTTTTTTTAAGTATACGCCGACAAACTTAAAAAGAGAAACGTTATTAAAAACGAAAATTGTCATCGGAATCGTTTTGCTAGACAACCATGTACAAATTTATATATAGAAGAATCGGTCACTTAACGTAATAAGATAGAACGTATAAATTATTACAATAGCGTGATGGATGGCGCACGGACGGACGGACTACCGGCTAATAGAGCCGCCGATCCATCAAAGGACTACCCCGCGCGCCACTGGCGACCGCCGGCATAGATTTTAACAATGTTATTACTTTACGTATGTAGGCTATTCTTGTACATATTTAAATTTGGCATTAGATGTCTCGGAAGAGGTAGTAACGATGTCAATTTTTACTTTCATAAAATATTGCTTTTCACGTTTATCAATATACATGCTATCCGTGGAAAAGCGAGATACAAACATTTTAATGTCGCTTCATTTAGCGCAATTTCGTAAAATTTTAAAGTATGGTATTTCATTGGTTCTCGATGTTAAACTATATCGAATCCAGAGGGGGACTATGGGGGTCTTGACCCCCTGGGTGGGTCTTTGTCTTACTATTGTAATCTAATTAAAGCCGGTCCTGAATGAACCTCATGTGTGACCTCCGCTAACGCTGTATCTGGTTCCGCCGTCACTTAACATATACTATAGATTCCATTATATAAATAAAAAGGGTCGATAAATTTAGTACCTATTCAAAGTTATATTATGTATCTAAGTATTTATAGTTGGAAGTGTACATTAGCATCTTTACCCGTGGTAAGTCGTCATATCTCCACCCAAATTCGAAAGATGCCGAGAAAAGCTCAGTTACTCGGGTATTTATAATAAAACGGAATAATACCGTTAGTGTATTTATTTTGCTCTAAAGAGTAGTCTTTAGAGCAAAATAAATACACTAACGGTATATTATATAATAGTAGCAGTACTATTTACAAGACGATTAGAATATTCATGGAAATTACAAATGTTTCGATTTAATCTTTCTAAAATTAAGGTCATTTTTTATTACAGCGCACCGAGCGCGGCCTACTACTTGATAAAATACTCGTCTTATTATATTATCGGTGCTGGTATCTGTTTGTGATTGCAAAATAAATGCATATTTTTTGTCCGTAATCAATGATCTAAATAAAACTTTTAGAATTTTGAAAAGGAGATGTTTATACTTTTTTTCGTAATATGGGTCTTTTCATGAACGCACTAACGCCATCTGCTGTTGCATATGTGAACGGAGTCGGTAAGTACGAGATCTACTATATTGACAATTCGCTAGTGCGTGAGCTTGAGTTAACACAACGTATGTGATATGTTTCATGTGGTAATAAGTAAAATAAAGACAACAAACATTTCTACGTGATCCAAAAATATGGAAAAATATTTGAATTATTTATATATGCAACCACTCCTCAACATTGCATAGTACCGGATAATTTTTTGAAGTTGTTATTCTTTTTGTGCGTTATGAAAAATGATCAGAGTGATTTTTCATCAGGGTCACAAGAAAACTACAGTATGAAGTTGCTCGCAAGCGGTTTAGCGAACAACTTAAGACCACTAGTAATTGATGTATCAAACGTTCGAGCTGGAGGAGTTACTATTTATGATGATATGGACGATAATATCAACATCATTACTCAAAATATTGATATGACTGTAAGACAGGCGGAATTAACAAGCTCAACAGTTACATCAGTCGGTGTCTTTTGTGCAGCTAAATGCAAAATGGAAGATGGCACCAAAATAATGTAAACATATTCCAATTTTTCACTTAATAATTGTTATAATTTCAAATAAAAAGATAAAATTGATATTACACTTTATATAAGAAAGCAAATATCAATTTATTTAATTTTTCACGTTTTAATTAAACTTTATCAACCGTATTGACACTCCAGTTCTTTTATTAATTTATTATAATTAATTATTTGCATGCAATTTAAAATATTATTTTAATTACGCTAAAGAAGTATAAATTCCTATATGCGTACATAAGTACATGCACCGTATTTTTAACTTTAATTTTATACTTTTACTATCATCAACCTGTGTCTATCATTAAACTCAGTTTGAAAGATTAATTCGTATTGTTCCTCCATTCGCCCGAATATCCTCTTATACCTGTCACATATCTACGTAAAACTTACGGATGTATCAAGGATACGACCAGGGATTTTTTGTCTGTCGATCTGTCTGTGTATCCGTCTATTCGTTTAGCGCAAATTTTGAAACAGCTGATCAGGTATAATGGGTCTTTTTGGAGAGTATAGGAGCTTACAAATTGAACAATCCTTAAAAATTGGATAGTTTGATTGGAATTGAAACAAAGGTAGAACCGGAAACAAATTTGATGCGGGACCAAAACTAAGATTTTAAAGATATTACTAAACCTTTACACCGGCTAACTGCGGAGAAACGGCAGTTTCAATGGGATGAGCGTTGTGAAATTGCATTTGACCAACTCAGGCAATGGATGTGTGAAACGCCTATTTTTGGTTACCCGAGTGGCGATAAGGAGTTCGTCGTCGATACGGAATCAGGTAATCCCGGCATAGGAGCAGTGTTACCTCAATTCAAAGTCGATCGGCGAGTTGTGACAACATATTCAGCAAGTCCTTGTCTAAACCGGTAAGACTTAGTGACATGAGGGGAGTTGTTGGTTCTAGTTAAAACGTTTCAATTTTTCCACAAATATTTATTTGGACGGAAGTTCCGCTCGTGCACGGTTCATGCAGCTCCATAATGGCTGTTAAAGTGTAAAAACCCGTATGGGCGAGTTGCATGATGGTTGGAATAGCCGCAAGAATGGAAATGGGGACGGTAATCGAGACGAAAATAGGACTCGGATCGAGACCGTGTGGGGCGCAGTGTAATTAGTCGACATAACATTTTTAGGAATTATTCCATGCCCACATAGTCGGAGCCGCGAGCGAAGGCTAGTTATATAGATAAACGGATATTACATCACTAAATAAAAAATATATAAATAAACAAGTACATAGAAGCTATCCATTAATCTTCAAGATATAGAGCTTTAAGAAGTTGCGTTTTCATCTGTCATTCTTGTACATATGAAATCGACGGACAAGAGAAACTTTAAGGATCTTGAACGACAAAGTAAAAATTCGATGCACTGGCCGAGCACCCAAAGCGAAACGGGCCCCGCTCGTGAGCCCGCCGGCGACTGGAGCGACATTTAGCTTAGCTTTAATTAGTTTTTCATTAAGCTGGCACGTTCAGTTCGTTCTAGTCTCATTTCCGGAAATCCTTTTATAAGCGGTTCAGCCGGTGGACGAGCGGTTACGTTTCTTTTCGAGAGAAGTGGGATTTTAATAGAAATTCTTCTTTGTAGACTTCAGCCAGAGGAGCTGATCAGAAATTTGTTTCATAAATTGGTACAGTGTCTACATGAAGTTGACTGTGCAAACGAATTGGCCATTTTTCCAAGAAAATGTCATAACAGTTAAAATATTTTTAATAGATTTATTTCATTTTGTTAAGATATGAGTCATCAGCACAATCAAATACAAGTAATTCAACATTAAGTTCAATGTATTGCATTTCTGGTTAAATTTTACTCTCATTATCTTCAAATTTAAATTGATAAATTACTATTAGTAAACACTTAGATATCTACTAATAGTTTACAGATCATTTATAGTGTTAATAAAAAAGGAGGTATTGTAGTCGTTGCACATACAATATAGTGTGCAATTGCATATTCATTCCTTCTCTTAAATTATAGAATTATTGAGGTCGAATATGATATGTTGTTCTTGTATACAACCACTACTGTCCTCAACGTTGTATGACCTAAAACCATTATTAGTGACAAATTTTCTTTATATCCAGAGGTTTATTTTCCTCAAACCAAACGTTTTGATTGATAAAAAAATTACTTTTAGTTCTAGTATTCTTATTATTTGTAAAATAGTTCTCTTTCTAACTTTATCAGATTCAGTTTAATGTTGTTATTTACTTTTGGTCTTAAATATGCTTGTATCACAGGCGATTTCGTTTTTAAATTCCTACTCATCAACTATGATGGTGAGAACTTTGTACCTGATACTAAGGATTCTCTGTACTGTAATAATAATATTCTGTAGTCCGTCCTATGTTAATTGGATTTGAGGAGTATTTATTTTTGCAATCTGAACTCCACGTTCAGCCATTTCATTAGATTGTGGGTAACGTGGACTACAAAATTCGAATTTGAAACATCATTGCATTACAAAATATTTACACTGTTTAGAGTAAAATGGTATATGATCTGATACAATTTCAAACGGAATACCAAAATATGAAAATACGTCTTTTAATACATTAATATTAGTGATTTCAAATTTGTTAGGAACGTATTTAATAATCTAACAAATCGTTAGATTATTAAATACGTTGTAATGTATGTATGACATGTAATGTATGACATGTAATTATAAATTTAAAGATAACTTTTCTTTTTAAAATTCATAATATCTACTCTAACTTCAGAAAAAGGCTCTTATTTTAGAATAATGTAGGCATAGTATGTAATATAAACATTCATTGATAATTTTGTTTTGACATATCTGACACACAAAACATTTTTTCACCATTATTTATATATGGTAATCCATTACCGTCCAGTTACATAAATTCCTAGTCACTTGCTTCATTTTTCATATCCCCATATCACCTTCATGTAATGCATTTAGTATGTCTAATTTTAATTTAGATATTATTTTTTTAGGTATTATTATACTGTGATTCATAAATATTATTCTCGATCAAAAGTTACATTTTATCGTAATGTATAATAATATTTAAGATTATTGGATCCCTTTTCAATTTTATTTAGTCAACCATCTTTAATATAATTACTTTTATATTTAATTCTTCATTTTCACGAGTTTCCGAAATAAATTGAAGCTTTTGTTTATAAGTACATATTAAGTAAAAAGCCAAATCAATACAACAAACATATTCGTAAATATGATTGATCCTCAACAGTTTCTTTCAGATATGAATGAGAAAATGGGTTCGAAATATGCATTAAGCGACCTTTAAGATGCTGAAAGTTAATGTAATATTTTATTAATTATAGTTTTTGTAATCGTACTGATGGAATTTCATGTACTTCTTTTTTTTATTAATATTCTAAAGGCTCACGATCATTTAATATTGCACATTTTTTGCCATCAATAAAATAGATAAATTTCTTAGTCGCCTAAATGATACTTCTCGATTGAACTAATTAATTCAGCAATTTGCATAAAACTACACCCTAATTCATTTCTACTTGCATTACACTGTATACTAACTGGCAAGGAATTGTTGAAATTCAATAAAAATGATGCATTGCTAATGTGTTTTTAATATTATTAAAGGCATTTTCATAAACTTCAGTTCGTAGCCATTCTATAGCCTTCTTTAATAAAACTTGCAAAGATGTACTCAAATCTGCTAATCTATTAATAAATTTGCATAAGAGATTTACCATTCCTACAAATATTTGAAGTTCCTTTATATTTTTAGGACTTTTAATACTTATATTGGCTTTTATTCTTTTAGCATCCAATTTCATCTCTTCTTGAAATAAATATGATCAAAATATTTCACCTCGCTTAATTTATATTGCAATTTTCTCTTATTCAGTTTTGCATCATTTTCTTTTGCTTGTTCAATTGCATTCATTATGTTTTTCTCATCTTCTTTACAAATCAATAAATAATTGCAATAAATTACAACTCCAGGTATGTAACAGAGAATTTTTTCGCTGTATTTTTGTAAGATTTCCGACGCTACTGATAGCCAAATGGTAATCTTAAAAAATTATAACAAACAAAAAGGACTATTGAATGTGCACAAACTTTTGATTTATCAAATAGTTTATCATTATAAAACTGATCTGACAAGTCCGGCACAGAAAAAATTGGCTCATTATTCAATTTAGTGACGATATCTTTGGTATGAGATGGTAGTCTCTTATTCAATACCTTACTTATCTCTTTGAGGTCGAGACGTATTCTTAAATTCCAATCGCTTTTTTTTCTATGAGTGTAAAATTACTCACAAATGACTTGGTTACATGCGTGATCGTACACTCGTATGATTACGCGAGTATCTAAGTAAATGCTAAATTTCATCAAGATCGTTCAAACCCATCCTTCATTATAAGAGAACATGCAAACGTATAGACAGACAGACAGACAGATTTCAAAATACCAATAACAGTAAATGTTGATCAAGTGCGTCACAATTCAAATACTTATCACAAAATTAGATAAGAGTATTGTATGTACAGCCAGAGCTTATTAGATAGTAACATAGACAATGAAAGTAATTATTGTTAAAAATAGATCTGGTATGTAATTAGAATAAATACGCAATAATATTTATATGAATATTATTAAAAGATTAGCATTTTTATTTATTTAATATAAACTAAAATATAATTTACGTTATATGAAAACGTCTACCGAAGTACGGGACAAGACATTTTCGCTCTGCGCTGATCAAAGGCCGAGGCTGGCGCCGTAAAAGTTGATTTGTATTCTCATTTACGAAGACAATCTTAGAACAGACTTTTAAAATTGTCTGTCGCATGTAATGTTTTGAATTTAATTTTTTTACAACGTATACTCAGTATATTTATTCCGGGATTTACAGTCTGTGTAAATATAGAATTATAAAAAAAATGAACCAATCAATGTCATTGTGTACCTATTATGGAAGTTATTGTTGATATTCCAATTTTTTGAAGTAGAAACATCACAAATGAAACAACAGAATATCGTGCTACGACAAAATTTACAAACCGTAAAATTATAGTTTTGTACGAGAAAATAATACGAGGAAACAGTTGCATTAATTCATTAGGATTTATTGAATGCACCAGCAAACGCGGCGCACCCGTGCTGCAGTAGTGCACAGTTCATATTTTTTACCTTGTTTAGTGCAACGCGCCCGCCGCAAACGGCCGCCAGTTCGGGCTTACGACCATTTAATGGGTAAACAGGTTATTTGAGGCAGAAAACTTAATCTACCTTACATAATTGCCCTGGTCTGGCTCACTACCTTATAAACGCCTGAAATAAAAATGAAACTGACTTCTCGAGGCAATTGCGTGAAACACGTTATAAAATGAAAAGTAATGCATAATATTTGTATTAAAACGTGCTTTTAATTTTTTTATTTTTTATATGACACTTATAAAGTTTTTAGGTTCGTGATTTATTTGAACGCCTGAAGTCGACGGTTTTGGATACTGACCCCCATCATTTGACCAAGTGCAGCTTAGAGGCTCTTAATGGCCCTTTTGCGATAAAAGTATCCTGAATCGACCACTTAAGGTGCTGTCCTAATTACGAAGGGAATGGTGTAAAGTAATTTAAGTTAAAAATTTAATTCAAGGCATCTTTCACCTACGGTCAGGAGTTGAACCGTTTCTCGTTCGATGCGAAGCAAAGCGCTGATCACCCGCCCACGAGCACCGCTGTCGTTAATATATAAAGTAAATGAACTAATGATACCTTGACGTCCTCTTGTATGACTGTGTACGCCCGCGCAAACCAATCTGAATATCCCAAAAATTGTCATAAAAGCCTGCCAGACTATTCGTATGAAGAGAATACAGAATGGATTAAAGCATGGAGAAGGCACAAGCTGTATAAAATATTTAGTATTTTAGAACTTAATTTATGTTCTACATTTATTTACTCAACGAACACCCTGCGCTATCATCGCTTGCATATGCGCGAAATTTGTAAAAAAAATGGATATATTTTATTAAGAAAGTCCAGCACCTATACCGCCTAACTCAATGGTTTTTGATCTAGACCCTTAAATAAAAGACATTTTTTTTATTAATTGCACTAAAGGGTTATTGTGTATTACATTTTTTTCGGGGATGCTTTCCGCTTTTTATTTATGAAAGGTATATGTATTTCATCATTAAACAATGCAATATTTGTAATGTAAGCGATGTTATGTATGTAATATTTAAACTTTTATAGATATATTACTATCAAGGTGGATAGGATTCGGATATATTCTGTATATCCGAATTGTATTGTATTATCAAAAAATTGCGTGTTATAAGAAATATATATCAGAATATAACAATATATCTAGCTTAAGTAAGGCTTAACCTAGTAAAGCAGATTTATGTGAGCAAAAGAAATACTTTCATAGGATATTAATAGTTTATTACATAATATATTGCTTGGAAACTCCAACATAATGGTTGTTTCCTTTAGTAGCAAAAATTTTATCTGAGAGAAGAAATTCAGTGCGTATCTTATTGAATTCTAAACTACTCAGATAAAATTTATGAAAAGGTGATAAACGGCTCTGAAAATAAGTTCAAAACAATTTATAACGTATTGATATCTTTAAATATATTATAAACTCTTATTAATAGATTCTACAGCTCTCTTTTGGTATCTAAAACGTAGATACCAAAAGTGCTTCTCATGCGAATGTCGGTCTGCCAAGGTTGACATGATTGCATGTCGTCTCCGTTCGATATCGCTTAGTGACTTTTGCTAGAAGATCTATATTTAGGCCATAAATCCGCAAGCCTATGAGCAAAAAGAGACACTATTGTCTAAAAAAAGAATATCGAATGATTAGATGTGATTTTTTGCGGTAGGTTTTAATGACTTCAGTTCTGAATATACACCAACTCACAACCATTTCATTTCACATTGAGCAGTTTGCGCCGCAACACTAGGGGATTAGGGGCTGCGAAAGTCATTGTCAGCGATGCGCAAGAGACGGACGCTTAAAATACTTTCTGAGGCTCAAAACGACTCGTTTCATCTGACTTAATTAAAAAAACTCAAACAACTCAAACGCCAATTTACATCTATTAAAGGTCAAACCTTCTGGTTTGAAGAAGACGGAGATTTTTGAGGCATGATGTATCGATCAACGAAACACGGCAAATCATTTTGTGATATAATTTGCAGTACAAAAAATATAAGGCGTATTATTTTCTTTACTTACAAATTTCTTATCTATATAAAAAACTTGACTTTAATTTGTGCCTTTTTGTGGATACAAATGTTTTTCGGCGACAGTCAATTTATAATTTTTCAAAGTAGTTCTATTTATCGCTAGAATTTATTTGTTAATTTTTTAAAAATTTTATTTTGTCTACACAAATGTGGTTGAAACTCGAATGTCGATTATTACTAATATTATTAAGGGTTATTGTATGATAAATTTTATTAAGTTAAAAAAAATATGAACAAATAAAATCATTAAAAAATAAATAAAGATAGTACATGACTACGCATATGAAACTAAAGAGTTCATCTAATTTTCATTTTAATTGTCGACGGTCACGTAGTGACTATTAGTTGCTAATGTATTTTAACAATTATTTATAAGCCCATCTCTGTTTGTCAAACCATTCAGATAGTAAAATCAATCGATTTATACGAAGTGGTCCCTTTAAATCAATTATTAAATTTCATTTATTAAATATAGGTACCCAGTTTAATAAATGTAGACAATCAAATCAAAATCCAAAAAAAAGTTATGGAATTCAACATTGAAGTTACTTCAACATATCATAGGCAGAAGGATTATTGCTGAACAAAATTTGACATCCCCGAAGTAAATCTGTTCGCTATGAACATACGTGGCATACACATATTCAAATCCCAGTAAGTCAAATGTCATTTTGCTGTCGATTTCACCACAATCCTGTTATTAATATTGTGTAAAAAGTTCTCGTATTATTTTTAATGAACTTAATTTTGGAAAGCAACGATAGCTCTTTCTTATTATATAAAAAAAAAAATGTTTGAAATCTTATCGTTTAGGTAAATATGCTAGATCACGTTTCGAGTTTGTTGTCCGGCATTTTTTATTAATTTTGCATAAGTATTTGCCTCGAATCACCGACTGCCTTATTGTCACAGGTACTTCCCGAATCAGCCATGCTTCAGAGCACCAACGTTAAGCAGAATGTCAGGACTGTCTCTTTTTCATCCTTTACTTCCACACTAGAAGAACCACCTTGATATACTTCATAACTCCTATATCTCCTTACATTTCACCATCAGGGTCCTTCAAATCTCTTATCTTTGATCTCTTTTAGTGGCGGTCATCATTTCTGGCGTAGCACCTCTACGCGCCATGTGTACACGACTTAAGAACTTTTTCTTTGTGATCCTAAGTTGCTATTCCTGCCAAAACTTATGCTTACTAGAATAATATCGTACGATAGACCCCGTTTACGCTGATTGCGATTTCTCTCTGTGCATTGCACAAGAGCCTTCTCACCATCAAGATAATGGCCTACATTGAGGCCTAGTGCAGGGCAAGCGTTGTAATTGTAACAAGTCACGCTTGGCCAAGAATGGACATGATTTCTTTCTATTGAGCATCTCACCTCCTGGTGATTATGCATGAAAGACATTCCTTCACCAGGATATTGGTGGTTCAACCCATGACTTCTACACCGTAAAGAATAGCCTTCAGCAACACCTAGTCATACCTGATTTTCCACAAGAGAGGTCGCATGACCAACCCCTATGAAAAAACTTATGCAATTCAGCGTTGATGTCTTCCAACTTCGACAATGTAGAAAAGGTAGCTATCCGCTAGATGACTACCGATGAATTGGAAATTGGACGGAGATAGAATGGTTCCTTTCAGACATCTATAAACCTAGCAATTTTGCAACAATTATAAAAATAGAGGAATTATGAATACTACTCTTTAATGATTTTTTTATTTGACTGCAATATATATTGCATTTCAAACTGAGGGCACTTTACGGGCGGAGGAAATTTTACGGGCATGTATTTAAAAACCTCGCCCGAGGACTGAAAAGTATTTTTCGGATTACGGACTTTAGACCTCAAATTTTCCGCGGTTACACAGTGTAGTTTTCTGAATTGTCAACCACCGTTTTCATCAATGCCAACGCGTCCACCCGTGTAAAACTACCCCTTCGACGCAAGCATCCTTAAAAGCTTATAGGTGACGACTCCAATCGTTTCCCTCTTCCATGTACTCGTCTCATTAATGGCAGCTGGGAACGCAATATTCCTCTCGAATCTGTTCCAATTTGAATATATGAAACAGGTAAGATAATATAATAGGTACGAGCAATTACGGTACGTGTGGGGCGAGACAAAAAAAAAGCCCTAATTCGCCGTAGACAACGTCGCCATTCCGATCACGCGCCGGCGTAACGACCGGGGAGGTGTGCGCAACGCCGATTTCAATGCGCCCGGCCGTATGTGCGCCGAGAAATTATTTCAGATAATGTGCTCGATCTACACCACCCGTTTTCTGCTCTTGTCTGATGCGCGTGTTCGATTCTCGGTCGAGATCAGTTTTTTTTATCTATCCCGTTAATCTGCTACGAAAGGGTTAAATATACGTTGAATGCAAAAAAAAAGAAACGCTAAATAGATGTCTTTGGGTGCGAGAGGGGGAGGAATGAGGCGGAACATTCTATTGTACAGATTGAGGCATTGAAGAGTTCGTGTGACTATCTTTCGGCTCCACCTTCAGATCAGCTAAGCATTGACGTAATATTACATTGCGATTGGATTACAGATATGTACAAAATCTTAGCGCTGTAAAACAACAACGATGCGGTCGAAACTGACTTGGAAATGGAGAATAATATTTGTTGTATCAAGTAAAAGCCAGAATAACAATAAATAGAGTATTACATATACATTTTCTGCACTATCTGCAGAAACCGATTTCATATGCAAATTACCATAAAGAGTTACGGAAAATTTAATCGACGTACAATCGAATGTGAAATCTGTAACTTTCGAAGCATGACTTTAAAGCCTAGATGGTAAACTCGGATCTACCTGCTGGATCGAGGACATCCAGTGGAAAAATACTCAATGTGAAAGGTGTAATATATATGACACCTTTGGCATTATGATATGCTGTACATATCCAGTCGGCTGTCCATGTTTTGACAGCGCGAACGCAAACAGAAACAGAACCAGCGGACAGATGCGAGTGTGAATCTCAAGCCTTAGACTACGAAAAGCATTTTCTTGCTAAAAAAAACTCCCATCTAGGTCTTTTAATATCACTTACGTAAGTCCATTTGCGACTAAAACTAACTCAACTCGGCATATGCATCTATCGCATTGAGCGGAGATGTAAGAATAAATAAGTCATGGGACGAATGTACGTTCAGAGGCGCGAGGGCGCCGCGCTCGCGTTAAATAATTAAAATCCACTGTGACGTTCCCTAAAAGGGTTACTTTTGGTGTGTAATTTTAATCTTTCACGACCTTAATTACGTCGGAATGTTCGCTTCTTGTTGGTACGAATGGTATGTTTCCTGTTTTAGATGTGTTTTGCCTTAATGTATGGCTTTTCGATAATATATTTGTATGGAATATGTGGAAAATGCAGGAATTATAAAGTGCTTTATGTAGCACGCAGGCAATAGAACTTGCTCGCCGTGTTTCGAATTTGCCGTGGGTATAGAAATAACTTCGTTCGGGCAAAATTGCACATGTTCATTTGCAAAAACACTGAATTACAAAATTCACTCGTTTATGTTATATATGTAGCGCAATTACTTTGTTGATAACAAAAAGCACAGCAAAATTGCAATCACCTCAAAACAATTCGAAGAGGTGCTATAGAGCAACGTTTATAAACCATATATCTTTATTGCATCAAAATTTTTTTTCTAGGGAAAACTCCTCTTGACTTCAACTTCAAAATATATCGATTTTCTACATTAGATTCACTTATTTGGTGGACAAAAAAAACAATAGAAAAATGGCGGGACACTGTTTTTACTTTTTTTTTTTAATGTCGTCTATTTAATGGCATCGAAACTAGCTAGATACAAACAGCACGAAAGAGATTTTACTGCAAATTTTTTACTTTTTGACCCATCTAATATGTAGAGTGCACTGAACATTTCTGAAATAAACAAGAAAAATTACTATGAATGGTCAAGAATGAAATTATTGTTTTTCAAAATATTCTCTGTCAACATAAACGCACTTTTTTGAAAACCTATTCCAAAACAAATTACTATGCACTAAAAAATAAAAAAATCATTGCGTATTTTTCAACAATTTTATAATGAAGTTACTTTTTTCTACTCACTGTTTGGGGAAAATAGCTGATAATTTTGATACCGATCGGTAATGAAGTCTACAAGTTATTTGTAATATTTTCTATATTAATATTATAAAAGAAATATTTTCCGAAAATTATATTCTTATGATTCCTCTAAATTTATCGGGCGGAATATTTTTCAATGTTTTAGAAACTCTAAGTTGGGTTACTCTTTTCGAATTTCTCAAATTGCGTTTCCATTGGTTGATTCATTCAAAAGTTATGAGAGGTCATCAATAGATATACACAAACACACACAGATATCAATCGGATTATGGCCGAAATAAATTCCTAGAACTCTAAAACGTCAAGATCTAATGAAAACTCGGTTTACGAGAGTCGGATTGAAAACAGCAACCTACCAATTTTATGAAAATTCTTCAATTTTTTATAGCGATAAGTTAATGAGTACGTACAGAGAGCCTGTACTGGTGGTTTGGAATCATAGCTGGCGACAAAACTGGCGGAATTTATTTAGTATTTTACACACGATTACTGATTAACGCTTTCAAAGTTTACTAATTGGATATACCAAGCAATATGGGATGTTTGTAAAAGCCTTGCCTTCGTAATGAGCTTTGAACCCCTTATGGGGCTTCGTCTTCGGTCCCGGTTGGTAAATGACGGTCAGTCTGGAGCCCGAAGAACGCATCATGGGCCCCTTGCCGGACCCGCAGATCCGGCCCAGGACCGGCGCGTCCGGCATGTAGCCGTCCCGCACCTCCACCCACTCCGAGCGGCACTCCTCTGACTTGTGGATGTCGATTTCTGCAATCAGATATACCATACGACTTACGTCATTGTTCCTTAAGCGAGATTTCTGCGGTGACTGTTGGGGAGTTGCGGTAAATCCAAAATACATTAGAAAATGAAAGTTGAGAGAGAATCAGTTAACAAAAGGCTAGTGGAGCACATGCGCACTAGACTAATAAATTCTCGAAGCCTCAGTCGATTTCTGTCGTTACAAGACAGACTTGGCCGTATGTACAACAGCAATCGTCGACATAGTTTTTTATAATCATGTGCATCGTGAAAGTAGTTACCTTAAAATATAAACAAAAATGTGATGTAAAAAATTCTTATTATTTCATTAAAAGGTATTAATGAATAACATTTTTTTTCATGTTTTATTCAGTAACTTAAAATTTACGAACATATTTAATGTACAGTTCGAACAATAGTTTTTTATTGCATATTGGCGGCGCAAACGAGTTATTGCTCGCGGCTTTGATTGCACGATCTTAGAACGAATTCTTTATTTATGCCAATTGGTTATACTGGAAATGGCAAGGTTCAAGAAAGGTTCAAGTTCGACATCGCTTCTGGATTGGAACCGCAAGCAGGACCGAGGTCGGGATAAAGAAGGTGAGATGATTTTGTAATAGGAAAAAAATTAACGGTAATGCAATATAAAAATTAAAATTTGATCTTCTGATACGAAAGTGAGAACGAGAAAGAGATCGGTGCCGCGGTTGATAAAGTTATCGGTCGATATGAAAGGTTAAAAAAATCATTGTACGCCCACGCGGACGGCGCTTCGGGTAAGTTATGCATATTTTGGATAAAATCTAAATATAAGCTCGGACCACAATCGGAATCAAACCCGGGCCAGGATTGAAACCGAAAGAAGAAAGCGCATTAGGGACAGAGTGATTGATCTACATGGAAGATGAAATAATTCACTTGTCCACGCGGATGGGGCCGTGGGCAAATGCTAGCAGCTTAATAATATTGTAAGTTTATTGTATGCCTTAAAACTTCTAATGAACAATTCTTTTACATAAATTTATAAATAAATATCTGCGAAACGGCTACAATTATTTCTCTGTTTTATACATTAATATTTTTCATATTTATATACAGATGCAATAATCCTGGAAAATACGATTAAAATGTTTTCTACGCGTTGATTTCAATATAAAATAAGTTAGCAATTAATGAGAGCAAATTTACTTTGGGTCGTTGTGTTCATTTTCTACACGACAAATACTGTCAGTATACCAATATGAACGCACAAAACGGCACGTCGATAAACTTTGTTATTTCGCCGGATTGACGTATTGATACTTAGTGACACTTAGCACTCGACTATAAGCAATTGGCCGATTGGCACCACACAAATTTAAAATTACGTAAAATACCTAGAATAGAATTATATTTAGTCAATAGAAAAGTGTAACAATTCTTTCACTCACAAATATCTAGACAATTTAGATACAATGCATTTAGATGATATCTATCACTAGAAATTGTGACATTTCTACTGTAAATAGGTCTAGTTTAAATTCTGGTAGTGATACCAAGCTAGATTACATTAAAAGTTGTGATTCGAAATAATTATAAAATGTTTGGGATACATCTTTCCTCGTGATTAAACTTAATTAATAAATGTACACAGACAAAATTTTACCGTTCAAAGCAAACGACTGTCAAAAGCAAACTTTAAAAGTTGAATTATTAGATTGCCCGATTCCCGGGCGAAATTTTGGAAAGTGATTATTGCATTTAAAATTAGGACATTTCTGATTTATTTATAAATATTTATAAACAGAGGAAATCGTTCAGACAAAGCATCGACTGATATGACCCGAGTTCCATACATTTACGAGCAAACTTTTATAGACGGTGCAATAATTTTCTGATGTTCAGGTACTTTGTAGTATTTTTGGATCATCTGTTTGCCTGGGAATACGTTTAATATAAATTTCTTCTAACGTTTAATACAAGGTTTTCAAATTGTGGTACGTGAGTACTTTACAAACTATTGTTGAATTTTCACTATTAAAAGTAATTTTAATGATGACCTGATGCTTCAGTCAGAAATGCCTGTTCATAAATTAATCTAGAATGATCAATCGTAATCTTCGACAGCCTCTTCTGGTGATGAAAACCGTTGACCACGTAATTGGTTCTAAATTTTTGCGAACAAAAAAAAGTCACGAGGTACCAGGTCGGGACAGTGTGCAGGATTGCTTATAAGTTCTACTTTTTTTTTCTTTCAAAAATTTATTTGTCTGTATGGCCGTGTAAGAACTGGCATTGTCGTAGTGCAAGATGATAAGACGTTTACGGTTATTTTTACGGAGATCGTCAATAACTTCCGGCAAACAAACGGTTGTGTACCAATCACTATTCACGGTGCAATAATTGTCTAAAGCAACAGTAGCTACGTGTCCAGCTTTATTAGAAAAAGAAGCAATCATCCGCTTAAAGGCACTTCGCTCGCGCGCCGCTTTGGTTGGTTTCGGTTCATCTTGATAGACCCATACCATCGATTGACCCTTTGTTTTGAGATCGTAGCAATAAATTCATGTTTGATCACTTGTTACTTTGCCCCACAGCAAATTTGACATCCCTTCCTTGAATCTGATAAGCATGGCATTGCGCCAAGAGACGCGGTTCGTTTTTTGAGCCTTAGTCAAATTGTGTGTGATCCACCGCGAGCACCGCTTTCTCACACCTAAATTTTTGAGTGGGATTGATTGTACTTAACGGCTTATGCCTGAGGATGGCCAAACATCATGGTAGATCACATGCCTGTCTGTTTCGACCATACGGCGCATAGCATCTATCTTTTTGTTGTTCACAGGGCGACGATCACTAAATTTATGATTGAGATTAAAACGACTGCGCTCGAATTGTGTAAACCGGTTACAAAGAGTCTTCTTGCATGGTGCTTCATCGCTAAAAGCAATTCGAAACCGAGCGAGGCTTTGTTGAGTTTACAAACTGCATTTAAAATCAATTTAAGTTAGAACAAACAGATAAAAACGTTTTGTATTGCAAAGGTTATTGAAAGTCCACATTATTACAAAGGACCAATGAAACAGAGTTTTTATTTTATGTATTTACACAAAAGTTAAAAATATATAACTTAACTTATTGTTAATGTGGCTTGTAGTACGCGAATTTAGCGAATCCTTTATAGACTATGTAATTTGTTTAAATACAATATTTAATTTAGAAACGTAATGAACTTACAGTATACGAAACGTTATTTGTACTACATCCCTTACGTCTTTTCCGAAGCAAAAGACAAAAATGTACAGTACGCTGAGTAGCATTTCAGTTAAATCACGTTTGATATTTTCATAAAGAACGTCATTTCATGGACTCTTAACCAAGGAATGCGTCCGCCTTTTTCGTCTTTACGAGAGACTCGCGCCGTAATGAAGGAGATTGTCCTGAAAATTGATAATATGCTGAAAAAATAAGTGCTTTTCCGTACCGCAAGGTATGTAACTAATTTCGTTGTATAAAGTGGTAATTTTTAAGAATTTCTGATTGGGTAATATTCATAATTCGTCGGTGCCTTTTTCGTTTTTTTTTTTTCATAAACGACGTCATAGTTTTTTATTATATACGAAATCTTCATTCGGTCTTGAGTTTACTTACGAGTTTTCGGTTAACGTAACAACAATGTTTCTTTGCATTTATTGCGTTGTTTGTTAGGATTTTTATTTCTGCATTGTAGAAATATCCCAACCCACAAGATCATTATCCTTAATAGAAGACAATGCTTGTTTTAATAAAAATCTTACTTATATATTTCACATCATTTTTGGTCAACGAGTACTTCGAAATCGCCTTTAATGCAGCCGATGGCTTGGACCGGCCTTTATGATGATGTACAATATGGGCGGGCGCAGTGCTCTAAAGGTGCAGCTCCACTTTTGTGCACGCTGTGTGCTTATACACACGTTGCATAGCTTTTCTACGTGTGGGGTAACTGGAAACATAGTCATTGTCGATGGTCGGCATTGAACTATTACTTGACACTTTCAACTTTAAGATCACTAAAGATAATTCTTTGCAACATATGGTCATATAATAAGTCCAACTTGTAGGTCAGTATCCGAAATATGTTTTTCGTGTTGACAATATAACAAATTTTAATCTTTACTAGTACCTGACACAGTCGATGCCAACTCTTCCAATAAATAGAAGTAGTTTATAACTTTATTAAAGCAGGGAATATAAATAATCTTGTACTTATTTCATGTATGCCAACTACTCTAACAAACCCTTTTTGCGTGTGTTAACATTTGGCGCATGTTTGCTTTGCTTGAACGCGTATTACGTGTTGCTTATATGTACGAGTATCTATGTGTAAATTATTCCCCCACTTCACCTATCGATTTCTCCGACGCGTCTATCGAGAATTCCACCCCAGCACACGCTGTGGCTTCTCTTCTCTGCCCTACATATCGAAATGAAACCACGCGCGATATACATTAGCACTCAGCTTTTAGGTGAGCGATGTATCCTAATAGGTTATATTAAGCGACGAATGGGTAATCTGCAATTTTCTCTGATTGTTTGTTTGCCAGAATTAATCTCTATAAATGCTATATCGATTCGATTATTAGCACGAGCCATTCGATTATTATCTCCGACGCTATTTTTTATTCTGAAAACTAACATTTGCGCCAACGTATATGTAAATTTTGTGATATCCGCCTGACTTTAATCAAGTTTTTGTACATGTCCTATGACATTGTAAAGGGTATAGTAAACTTTCTTCCAGTTTCGCTTACGTGTCTACAGGTTTTGCGAATTGGGTTTGACTTATTGTATTATAAATTGAGAACGGGTAAATTGTGGATACGTCTCGTTTCTATATAAAAACGTACTGTATTTCTTTTGGCAAATAAGTTTATAAGCCTAATTGACATCAGCTCCTACACGCCAAGATCGGGACAGAAACCATGAACCGAAGGAACAGGAATTGAGAGTAGGATCGAGATCGCACCAGACAACGACACCGGATTAATACCGGAGTCACTTAAAATGACACTGGGATCGAAATGTCTATATCACTAACTAGTCAGATCGTCACAAACAATACTGAAGTAATGATTGTGTTTATTTAAGTGCACAAGACTATTATGAATGTAAAAGAACAATGATTTTATTCCAAACGGATGAAACTAAGGAGCGTATAAAGATTTACCAGAATCGAGGGTGGGATCGGGCAGGGAGTCGATATGATGGGGATTGAAAATAAAATCAAAATAAAGGCAGGCAGTGGAAACAGAATTTAATCGTAAAACAGAATCGGAATTGCGACAGCGATTGAAAGAGAGAGATGGCTCGTTAAAGAAATGAACAGATTCATTTTGTGTTCAAACGGATGAAGCTACAGTAAATGTAATTCAACCGCACATATGTGGCAATGTACCATGTGCGTGCGCAGCAGTGGAGCGCTGGCTTAACGCTTTGTTCCTGCGAACAATTCTTTTAACGCCCGTCTTACTTTGAGTGTGTGTGTCTCTTCTAAGTAAACATAGGAGAGTATCAGGAATTAGTTTCTATAAAGTCTCAACGCGAGTTAAATACTTAATATTATGTATTAGTAGCAATTTTATGTAGTGACGTATAAAATATGAGCTGGAAAATGGACATCTTCATATATGCTGGTTCCATAAGCATTCCGGCAGATTAAGCAAATTCCATTTCCCTTCAGTATCATAGTAAGCAAAAATTGCTTCCTTCGTATTTGTTGTTTTTCCGGCGGGCATGTTAAGATTGAGTTCAATAACTTCAGTGGTAATGATAAATAATTCAAATACACATTACTGTTTTATTTATTATCGGAGGTGAAAAAAAGATGAAGAAATTGGCGAGAATCGCTTTTTAGCTTTTGAAGGGCACCGTAGAAATAACGTTACGTCTGTTGCAATGTTTATCGTAACATAAGAGTGAATACATCACTAGCAATTATCATTAGCCGTTACATCAGTCTCGGAAAAAAAAACTACAAAAATAGGCGCCTTAAACATTTTCTGTTCGATTTCTAAGAAAATGGGAACATTTTAAAAACAAACTAAATATCGCAACCGCTCGTGTATTCGTGTATACCGATTCTGAAAATCGTTACGTCAAAACAAAGTTGTTAACATGCGAGCTGGCCTGGGACGAGAGGGCGAAAGGGGGAAGGGTGTCGCGACAAATTGTAACAGCTGCGCCGGCGCCGGAGACCGAAATAGTGATGACGGTAGGGATGCGTGTAATAATTTAGCGATATCGATTTCTCTTTCGCGAAAAAAAAATATTTCAAATCATTAAAAGAGAAAGTCAAAAAGAAAACCACACTTTTTCTTTCAAAATGTTATATGAATTGTTGGAAAAAAATACATGTCGCATGCGAATATTAAACGATAACAGTAGTTTATTACTTACGTACATATATTGCATACAATACAGAATATTTCATTTTTTGTTCGATTGAAAAAAGTCGCGTAAATAGGTATTTACTTCTAAAATTTAGAGGTCTAAATTTTAGAAGTAACAGGGGTTGTATTTTATTTTCAAAAAAATTAGAGGTCGTTATGAAAATTGCGATAATGTAATCCAAGCTATTAAAAATTTGCCTATAAAAATCAACATTCGGCGTGCGCTGCGGAAAACAATTGATGATACATAAAACAATGAACTACGTGTTTATAATACTCATGTTATCCACGAAAAAGTTCGCAAGGCTGTAGCTATATCTACTATAGTTACGTAACAATAACCGTTTTTTTTTCAAATTAGTGAACCAAAACACGGGATAATCCAAAAACGATATTCAGCCTTATCCATTCAAATAGTTTCATATACTATTTACTATAGTTATTTTACTTTATTTATTTAATCAACCTATTAATAGGTTGATTATGTATATGTCAATTCTTCAAATCGGAACTTTCGTTTATAAAAAAATATGCCGCGATGAGAACGAACAGCTTTAGGCTTAGTCTATTAGTTATCCAAACAAAAAACTAAAAATAATTACGCAGCAGTTAGTAATTTTAACTATATTTTCTAAGATTTCTCAAAACTTCAAAATGCTCTATAAAAATATAGCGGCTGCGCAAGTGCCTCTCTGAAACTACTGATCCGCTTTCGAAAATTTTGCCATCAATAAGAAACTACATCATTCCTAAGTGCGTACTTTAAACACTAGATCTCCGAAATTGTAAACCCTATTGAAATGAAATTTAGTCCAGTGATTGTTTGTAAAATTCCACTCGGTTTTGTGGGAGTAAAAGAGGTTTTAGCTTTTATCTGCACCGAAGCACGACTATGGAATTTGCGGTAAGTACTACTTATTAAAATCACGACAGCTACTTACAGAAGGGGGAGTGGGGGGAGGCTTATATAATGTATGAATATGAATGTATATTTTGTTAGTTTTTGTTCTGCAACAAAACTATTCATTCAATTGTTATTAAACTGTCGATATATTCTACTAGCAAAGGAGAAACGTTCTGAAAAAGAAAACAAGCTAATAATTGTTCTTGACTTTATCTATATATCGCTAGTGCACAGATTCTAAAAATTTCTTCATTAATAAAAATATCCCTGTGTAAAATAAACTATTTACGTTTTGTCTTGGCTTTATCGGCATATTATTACAATTTCTAATAAATTGTTGCTCTCATAAAAAGCTACACTATCCTCGAGTAATGTAGTGTAAATCCTATTTCGACACTAGCTTTTATTCCGGCTTCACCCAAATCGGAGCTGTGACCGATAACGAAATAGAAATTGTAAGCTAGACACGCAGCAGAATCCATAAGTCGTGATCAGGAAGGATTGAAATCGGAAACGGGACTAAGGTTGAAGTTAATCGTAGGTCTAAAATTAAAATCAAGAACGTGATTTGAATCGAAATAAAGTGTAGTACAGAGATCAGGACCGAGATCGGGTAGGGGACCAGAATCGTAATCTGCTTAAATCGAGGTAGATAGGAATCAAAAGTGGGACCAGAATCAGACTTGACAATAGGATAGCGATTAAGAACTTGATTTAAAGCATGATCGGTCGATATACAAGACGAAGAAATTAATTGTACATCCACTTGAGCGGAGCTGGGGGTGGAAGCTAATTAGTAATATAGAAACAAATGACTTTAAAAAAATAATTTCTTAATGTGCACAGTCAAAATTTAAATATCGACGTATTTCAAGTGTAATTCGAAATAAATGTAGTTTCTGTTGAATTTTATTGAAACACAGAAAATCGTCTCGTTGTAGAAACGGAGCCAGGGCTTTTCCCACGCCAGGTAGGACGAGGCGCTCGCCCCACTCTCCACCCTGACTTAAAGTTAATAATTTACGTATAATAAGTAACAAAATTAGTAATTACTCAGTAAGATTCAAAATAAGCGCATAAACCAATGCAGTGTCAATGAATCGAGTGGGTATCCTCAACGGAATTCCACTAGGATAGCTCCAAAAACTGTTGAGTATTTAAAAAAAAACACTGCCAAACCGTTATTAGATGTAGAAAAGGAAGTACTTGCATATTATAAAAATATTTACTATATAAGATTCTTATTTATTTTTAATTAAAATATAAGTATTAAAAACGTGTCTTGAAAATAAGTGTTTTTTCGTTACTGTACTCAATGTATTTTTTTTTTGTAGTTTTATTTCCACGATAGAGACTTCCACGAGGAGCATGAATTACGTAAATACATGAAAATAATTGATTTAATTCATTTGATAGATAATTTAAACCGTATTAGAACACCATAATTATCACTGTATTTTATTTTATATTGCGTTTTCATTAAGGTTTCTTACTAATCTAAGATTTACTAAAATCCCTATATTAATAAATAAGAAACTGACTTAAAGATAATATGATTTTAATAATATAGCAGCCGTTTTTTTATAATTTACCAGATAATAAGAAATTTTATGGTAAATAAGTGAATATTCCTCATAGTTGAGCTAGTATTTAGAAGCAGAAAGACCCACGCCCTGTCTTAAGGCGTTGTAGTCTCAATGACATAGGCCATTGTGTCACCGGGGAGAAGCGGGAGTAACGTTAATTCTCGCCGAAGCTTTCCAATTCTTAAAGTTTCTTCCAAAATAATGACAAATTGAAAACTATTTTAAGAATATATTGTTGGATTCGAACCTGGTGTCTATTGATATGAAGACAATGCTTTTTTCTCTGAACCACAACTTTTAATTTTTCGATGTAAAATTGGCGCGCCTTGGAGGTGCAAAATGAGCCATATGCCGTGACGGCAAACGGCATGATTCTTGCTTTTTTCCATCATAATCCTTACTTATACGTGGCGCGTATACTACATATTTTATTGCTAGTGCATATGTATTGTTATATTTTGTATATACTATTACAATAAAAAAAAATATTTTATTTTATTAACGGAAATTTATGTCTTAATTATTTTACTCCATATTTATTTATTGGCTTTCTTTAATTATAAATTTTTCCACTAACCATCAATTTTTATGTTACACATCTGCCGCGTCATTTTTTTTTACTATTCTTTATTGCGTCATTAGTCCATTGACAAATAAAATAGGAACGGTTGATTGGTCAGAAGAATATTTTTAAATAACAAAGTAACTGGTTTTTTATTGTTGTTAAATGAACGATATCTTGCTTCATGCTTCGAAGATTTCAACAGAATAACGCTTCCAGACATCTTGGATCCCGGTCTCGGTCACCAGTTCTAAATTATAGCTGGATCATTATAACGAATTTAAAATCCAAAACCTTCAATTTAAAATAAGATTGTGGGAATGTTTAGTTCTACAGTATAATGAAAGTGAAAATCCAATAAAAACACTTATTCATGTAATATTCGTTAGATCAAAGTCTATTACATCTTGCAATATCAAACAGTAAGTCCTTAAAAACTATATCGATATGTACATCACGAAAATACATCACTATAGCTCAAGCTCACAATGAAGATTTAATCATAACTCAATTTAATCTTGTATATTTATGTGTATCGTTAAATCAACACGCACGGGCAGTAAATTAGCGAGCTTTACAACCGGGCCGGGTTATACGGCCGAGTGGCGAAACAATTCCTGGAATATAATAACAATTGTAATTGGGCGGAGAAAATTTCTTGAAATGAGTGTTAAGTGTGTAATGTTCCTAATGTGGACAAAGAATAGTGTTTTCTTTTCAAATTTGTTCGGTCCTGACGAAACGTGATGTGGTTTTATTCAAAAAGTATTTATGTAACTAATTTTGGATTATCACCTTGTATAAATTCACTGTGCACTTGTATTCATCCACGACGTTCAATGTCTGTTTTCGCTATGCGTGTATATTTTCAATCTTGTCCGCCCAAAAACGCTCAGCTTAAACAGACGCATATGTCCATAGTACGGGCCTTAGAATGTATATAATATAAATGAGACATTGCATCTCTAGTGTGAAATTCTGTAACAATGAAAATACGAGATAAACCCGTATACAAAATATCAAGGAAATAAAGTACAAACGTACGATATTTCACGACGAGCAATTGTTCTCAACCAGATTAGACGCATGGCTAATCTGATTGAAAAACCAATAGGTCGTGTACCCTTAAAAGGATTCTCTACCATTTAATAAAACCTAAACGACTTCAATAAATTAAAAATTTAGTACGCAATATAAAACTTTTGAAAATGTCGCTTTCATGTTAATAGTACGAAAGAAATCGTTAAAGCTTCTTCCCGTACGATAAGTATTATTTTAAAAATTTTCGAAGATTAATTCTCATTTAAATGTGCATTTGTTGAGACCTATTGCCCGTCGGTACAAAGCTGGTCCGTGCTTTGATAAAATACCTCTTGGCTCTGATGTGCTTTTATTTGTGTAACAATAAACTAAAGAGTTTTTATAAATCATAATGCAAATGTTAAATATAAAATTGGATATTTGCACTAAGCGTTTTTGTGGTCGCTCTACTACCGGTTCATTGAACATATTTTTACCGTATCTCTGTACTGACCGCATGCACACACACCGGCAATTTCTCCACTTTCGGGCTAACCACATAACGTCGGTTCGGATGCGCAGGGACAACTGACAGGATGGCAACAGCTACGATTAACCACATGTGAATAATTTGAAACGACAATCGGAATATGCCACAGCTTAATGCGACTCGACTTTCGCCCGACTCGGTTCGCGCGTTGACGTTATCGGAATTGACGGCCTGTTGGAATCACTTAGATATTTTGGACGAAAGCTGTCGGGTAATGGAATTTAAGATACTGTTGTTTATATCGTCGTAAAGAGGATTTTCCATATGTGTTGTCGTTTTAGAGACAATATGTTCTATGCAATTGTGAAACCACTTCTATTGGGCCATTCATAAATTACGTCACACATAGGGGGTCAACGAAATGTGACAACGCGCGAAAAGGAGCAGGTCAAAAGCTTTGTGACGTCAAATCCGAAATACGAAAACGAAGAAGGTTTATATCTTTTGTTTTGTCCAATATTTAACGTATTTTTAACAAAAAATAATCCTGTATTCATTTACGTGTGACCACCTCTGACAAGGATGGGGGGGTGAGGGTCATTAATTGGGGGATGTTTTATAAACAGTGGTTGCAATTCGGTTAATTAGGGGTCCTGGATACAAAAAAATGCATAGAAAATTTGTCTCTTTGTTTGCTTGAAGGTCACTTGAAGTCTGCTAAATCGAATTAGATGAAACGTTAACCATCTAATAGACTATAGTTTGACAAAAATGTACGGCACTTTTTATCGCATCACAATGAAAGAGGTCGGAGGGAGCACCGGCCTAGGGGTAGAGCGAATGGAGTTGCACCAGGCGCCATATAACTAGGGGCGCTAAAAAACCAAATGCAAAAGACAATTTTCAGCAAAAAATTTAATTTTGATGTTACTTTTGGAAAGACATATTACGGAAAGTGTTACTATACTTAAAGTTACTTAATTTAATCCAAGCTTAATATGTGTTGATGTTTGCAATAAAAATTTATTTTGAAAAATTAACAATTATTATTTACTTATCATGAAACCGGATTAAAATTTCTAGAAAATGAGAGCATTGACTTGGAGGGGGGGCTGAAAAACAAATCGAAACTGAGGGCGCTGATCAAAGCTAGGGCCGGCGCTGGTCGGAGATAGATTTATTTTGAATTGGGGGCTATTGACGACCGACGTCGACGACGCGACGACAACGTCCCGAACCGATAGCTTAACATGCGCTTCATAGTACGGAGCGAGTGGTTTAATATGACACAATTTAAAAGCTCATCGGTAGATTTGTCGGTTGTCAGGTGAGAACACTTCGAAGACGGCATTCTCTACCACTGAGCCACGACCACTTAATGTGAATACTTCGGTCGAATATAACAAAAATCGAACGCATATGTTATTATGAAAAGCTCTTTATTATACGAACATCTCATAATAAAACACAATAATAACAACATAAACATAAATTAGCATTGCGAAAAAATTATAAATTTAATAAAAAGTAAATAAAAAACGCTAAAACTTTTATACAGCTATGGATAAAAAATGAAATTTCATAAGATGTTAGTGGCATCAATAAAAATATATATATTGATACAAAACTGGGCCCTCCAGATGTAAGTCAATGCAATATCTTGTTATCGACTTAGCAATGTGTAAAGAATTGAGGAAAATAGGTCACTTTTCCATAAAACTGAATAAATATTTGTTCAGTATACTTCCTTAATGTTTAATATCAGCCTGTTAGCGTCATTTTGCATATTTAATGGTCTTCTCCATTACGATCGACATTTTCGTTTAAAACATTGTTTTATAAGCGCACGCCTATTTCTTAGAGAGGTAGGCAGACCACACATTATCACGTGATATGATGTTTGCATATCTCTCTAACTTAATTGACATATGTAAATATTCTGCAAAACACACACGAACGCACACACACACACTCACACGCACACACACACACATTCACACGCACGTACGTGTAAAAATTGTTTTTGCTCGATTTTAATTGAGATTAATTTAATTAATTAGATCAAACCATACAATAAATAATAAATGCCCTACGCTGTATTAGTCAGGTGTCTTTTTTTCGTATTTTGTTCAAGGAATATGAATTGGTATCTCATCGTCCTTAAATCATCGTTATATCAAAAATGGAAGTATGAGTATTAAAGATAGTTGTAAAAGCTATCATCTACCCAGTATGTGAGAAGTTTGTTTATAGGTGATTGGTGAAATCATAAACGTGTGGAATTGCGAGTTTAAAATAATTAGTACGACAATAGTAAATACGAAATATATGTCGTAATATTAAACTATTTGGTGTACAATTCGGATGAATAAAAATAAATTTAAATGCATTTTATGTTTGTAAATATGAGGTCATTTGACAATTATTCAAGTTCGGTTTACACTCCCGACAAATATATGCTAATTCTTTTATGTGTTCTTGTGTTTTATTATATTTATTTTTATCTCTAGCATATTAAACACGTCCCTGAACAGCATTTGCATATTATTGTACATTTCAATACAGACTTACCTAACAAAGTAAATTAACTAATTTGCATGCAACACGCCGCACACAACACACAAAATCGAGATTGCAATCGCGAAAGAAATAGCAGCCGGTTCATGGACCGGCAGCGATAGTTGAGATAGAAAAATGCGAGGTCACCAACGAGAATTTTATCCGGAGTGGAAATTTGTAAGGAATTTTCGGTAAAAAACATCCGTCGAGATGTGACAATAAATAACCACAGGGAATTTTAATTTTATTAAAATTGCCATTGATATGAAAATGGACATTTTCATTACAATCTTATGAATACGTTTTTCACAAAATGAGTTACACTCCGGCCAAAATTAAAAAAAAATATATTGTGAACGGGTCTGAATGACGTCGTGTTACTTGAAATGGAAAACACCGAGTGCGGGTGGCGAGTTGAATCTATTTGGAATGGATTTGGAATGGAGTATTTATTGGAACCGTCGAGGACGCACTACAGAAATGAATAAAACAGGCAAGTGCGAATAGAATTATGAAATCGAAGTTCCTTTTCAATCTATTAATCGTCTATTAAAATCTACAATGATTTCTACATTTTTTTTTTTTGCTATTTTCACTGTTATATGTACGACGAAGTTCTAATAATATGCATTATAGTAAGTATTATTCTACGGTATTAGTTTTATTCATCATTAAATATTTTGTATCTGTGAGCAAAAAGGGGCAACTCTTCAGTGTTATTGCCTATCTTCTCAAGGTGAATCAGGATTTGGAATGGGTGATAACATTAAAGTCAAACTGAATTAGTTAATGATATATTTCAAGTGTAATCCCATTACCTACGAAATAAAGATATTTTTAATTTGATTTGGTATCTCTTCTTCGGATGCCTATCCCGGTCACAGTTAACAAAAAACTGTGTTGGCTTTCTTCTCTAGTTTTCAACTTAATCCTTTCGAAGTGTAATATTCTTTACCATAACGGAAGTCCTGTGAAATATGCTTTCATAATATTTGCGTTGCTGTAGTGAAAAACTTAAATGGAACTTATCACAGATCATAGCTATTGTTAATGAGGCTAAAAATAATAATTTGCAGTCGTCCAAAAATAAAACACTTAGGAAATTTTAAAACGACACAAATTAATTAGTGATTGTCGAGTTTTGTATGAAACACTTGTCGCATACAAAGACGGAAATTTACACATTACAGCTTTTGTTTAATTTTACGGCATGTATATAAATTTGTGTGTAGTTCACAAATATATAGATTTTACTAATATACTAATACAATGTTTTCATTAGCGTCCTGTCAAAATTCTAACAGTACAAAACTAAAACTACTGTCAGAGTCATAAATCGAACAGTAGAACGTTTTGTTGTTATTGATTTTTTCAATTTATCTTAACATTGTTACAATTTTTAAAGAATATAAATATTCCAAATTAAACAGACAAAATAACATTTGGTTAACTATAGTATACTTCTCGTAGTAATGAGTAATTAAAGCTTACATTCCTACTTTTAATTTTTTGAAGCGAAACTTCTAATGCGACTTCCAACAAGGTTGCGTTAAACGTTCAACGTTACCATGGAGGGAGCATGAAAGCACTGTTGCGTTAAACGTTCAACGCTCCTGGGAAGGGGGAATAGAAAGAGACAGAGCGAGAGTGAATGCGTGGCACTCGAACGCATGCGCGTAGTATACGAGTACCTGTTACAGGCCAGCGCGAGCGTTAGCAACGAGTAGCGTCCAATATTCCAACTCAAGAGCGAGAGAGAAAGAAAGATACACAAAGGGAGGAAGTAGGAGAGAGGAAGAGTGTGAGTCGGTAGATCCCAAGCACATTATTCGCGTGATTATTCAAACATTTCGTATCTTACTTTAGTTGTCATAATTCCATTGTAAATGTTATAGATTTGGATATTTCTCCACTCGAAAATAATAATTAAACGATGCGATCAATTGTGAATTGTAAGCAATGTTAATAAAGTTTGCTTTAAGAAACAATATGAGTTCACTAAAACGCAATTTCTACCCCTTCCTATTTTCATTTCCACATTACGAAGTTTCACTTCTTCCGCGCGGAGGGACTCCACGCACTATTTTTTTTTATCTAGTTTAACATAAAAAACGATACGATGACACTAAATACAAAATTCGTCTCGTCAGAACGTTTAAGTTATAAAGTTAAAATTTTTGGGGATTAAAAGAAGCTACTCGATGATAAGTCAATTGATGGTATAAGGGAAAAAAAATTTTTGATTTATTTTTCATTTCATGAAAAGATTGATATAGAAAGTAAAGTTTATCTCCATAATGAGAACTGTGATTATGTTGTGTAATGATGAATATAAAATATCCGATTTGAAACAAAACGGTTGTGATAAGGTACGCTTTGGCGGTGGGGTGATGAAAAACCTGACGCGACAAAGGAAGTCTTACGTCTGCAAGTGTGGAGAAAAATTACAGTAGTTGAACAAAATAGTGTAAATTAAATTGATTTTCCTTATGTAGTCTAAAATAGTGAAGATTAGGGTCGTTCAGAATCAATTAGTTTAACTTTATATATATGATACAAATGATATCGCGACATACATATCGTAACTACGTTTCCAAATATTAAAAAGAAATTAAAAAAAATGAGCATAGGTAAATATTGCATTTCGTTAATATAATTTCAATTTAGAAAATGGTCAAAGACACAAATATTATGTAACAATAATTAATTTACATTCAAAATTACATTTTTTTTTATATCTATAGCCTAATTTATTACATTATAATTCCTGAGAATTAAAATGTAGCGATGGCCTTCATAATGATGCACTCGTTTAACGAGGCAGCGATTCGAGTTCGATAAAGACATGCGCGCCGAACCTAGAATGGAAGAGCGAAGTAGCGAAATACAATGGTACGGATGCAGCCAACTGAAAACGAAAAAAATATTTGTGGCATCAGGTCCTGTGCGAATATCCCGAAAAATTTAAGAAGTCACTTCGTTCGCGTATACGGTATTGCACGCGCATCTTTTTTCTCTATTTTAACTTCTATGATGCTGGTTAGTTAAAAAGTTAATTGTACGCAATTAACAATTCATTCTGTAAAATAACGCAGCAACAGTTGCTTAACCGCAAACGTGCAGTACACATTGCAATTGCTCTCGTCTTCCATTCTAAATCAAAATTAAAGTAAAGAATAGATAACTGACTTTAAGAGCAGAAATTTAAGAGTCAAATTCGTCCATAACTAAAAGTCATAAAATAAAATCTCCCCCATCTAACGGAGCAAACGGTGAAGCCGTACGTACAAATTTCGCGCATGTGCCGTATAATCTGCAAGATATATGTTATTATTTCGCGCTCCTGTCACCAGAAGGCACCTCGGTCCTGTCTTTTTAATTCTATTCCCGCCTTTTAGCAACTGTTTTGATCAATTTTGACGTCTTCGCCCGAGGCACTGGCTCGCGCGATTCTCGTCATCACGCGATCTAAAGTAGGCATGCGATTGGTATTATTGCAAAAGCTGATAAAATTTAAAGTGGATATATGCATTATAATGAAATATTTAGATAGAAGTGGCCCTCTTCTTAGAATGTATCCTATATAGCCATTTATGTTTAAATAATTTCAGACGAATAAACCAGTCGAGTGTATGTCGGAATAGCCTGGAAAATATTCCGTAAATAAACGCATGATTTACTATGTTTTATTGTAATTTGACCCAAATGTATTTGACAGCTAAAAGAAAAAAAAATAAAAAATCTGAGAAAAAAAAGAATTATCCAAAAAATGAAATAAGCTCGAGTCCAACGCCTCAGTGCGAGTGGACTATTATAGTAACCACTAAACCGACTAAACTTGTTAGTCTTTGGTAACATTAACCAATATATTTTAGAAGCATTTTCTAAAATGTGTTGTTTGTGCGATGTTAGAAGTATTTTCCCGTAAGCTCCTTGAAACCACATCATCAGCTTTCGTTTCCAAGTATAATGTATAATTAATATGAAAACAATCAGAACGAACCTAATCTCGATGAGCTTCCTCACGACTATTGAAGAATTTAAGTAAATATGTTTGAGTTTCGTCGATAACGTTGCGAGTGACGCACGCGCAAACAGACTGACACACAAAGAATTAAGCGTTCTCGTATGAGGTTTGCTTCTTCGGGATCAAATAATAAAATAGGATAAAAATAATAAAATAGTTTCGGTGAGCGGAGATCGCGGGCAAATTGTATCGCGACCAATTCCCACGAGAGCGGTCAATGTGGCGTTCTTTTCTTGAAATATCTATAGTAATAATATAGATGCTTCAACATTACAGTAGAATTCAGTCAATTTTTGAGCAAAGTAATGTATTTAGTAAGTAGGTCACATTCGATATCAATTTTAAATATAAACGTTTATTCTGTTTAACGAATATCTACAGAAATAGTTTCATGCAAAAAAATAAGTGTTATAATGGAGTGACAAATATTTTCGGTCTACAGGGCGAGAAGAATTAATTATATCTCTTACATACGATTTCCTATATGCGTTTTTACACATTACTATAATAAATACCCCGGAAAAACAGCTAAATATAAAGATTATTTTCTTTGGTTCTGACAATAACGAACACGATAAAAAAAAATTATCCAATTTGGTGTAGACGGTCGGAAGTGATAATACACATATTATGGTGAGTCATTTTTATTTATAAATAGATATAAATATAGATTACAGAGATATACTCTTGATTTCAGGAAATCAAGATATTCACCACTTCTATTTAATAAGATATATAATTATTGTAAAGTAACTTTACAACGATTATATACCGATTGAGAGTTATTGTTGAAGTGATTCGGTGCAGATGTAACTCGCGGAGGGTAGTATGGGGAGGAACGGGTAATGGAATATTTAACTGTATGAAAAAGGCATGCACAGTGCCTTAGCGCATACATACAAAATTTTATTACGTAAAGAGTTCAAGATATTTCCTTTTGTGGCCGACATACGGAACGGGACAAGCGGAGGCCCAACTTAAATTTTTAATTCTTAATATTTTGCAGTCTCCGTTCTAAATCCTATCACAAAGGAGTGCTACGACTTCCACATATCGCTTGATGTAGCGTTGAGAGGGTGTACATTCTAGGAGGGCTGCGGTAACAATTTTCTCGGACTTTAAATACAGCATCAATATCTTCGTCCGGAAAAGTGTTTCGTACATAAAAGTTTCAACCAACGGCGTAATATTCCATAAGCCAAATTACGTAAAATTAGGTTGTATAGTATAGATTATTTTTAGATTCTGTAGATTTCTATAGATTTAGAATTCAATAGATATTGTATTCTAAAATGGGACAGCTCTTTATCTGCCTATTTCTTTGTCTCTTAGGTAGTTTTCTGAAGCTATTTGTAGCAGAGCGGTCTCGGGTCAGTGATTAACAGCGTTGTCTTCGAACCGAAACCAGTCGTTTGCTTATCAATTTCACGAGACGCAACCACAGAACTACGGACAATGTAAGCTCTCTCCGCGCTAACAGTAACGATTTGTGAAAACTTTGGAGAAACGATTAAACTATAAGGTTTGTTAGTAATTGGCATAGATACTTAAAGAAGTAGCTTTGATTACAAATTTTATTGTAAATAATTCGCGATGCGCGCACAATCAGCGCAAGTTATCATTTCATAGATTTATTAATCAACCGTAAAACTTCAGAAATCATGTATATTGGAATATAAATGAATAAAGTTGTTTGATCAGTTTGATAAGTATGTAACATTGAACATATAAATAAAATCTGTGCGGTTTTAGTAGTTTTTTTGTTTTCATATTGTATGTTTGTTTTATAAATTTGGGTTTAATAATGATTTAGTACCTGATTTCATCTATTTTAGTAAAGTAAAAAAATCCTGTTCTTTGAAAGTGAAAGCAACCAAGATCTGTTCTGTGCATAAGAAAAATTACTAATTGATGTATTTTTGCAACCCATCTTACCTACCTAACAAAATCGTTAGACCTCTCTTCGAACAGGTAGGTGTCTGTGACGATAATATTACCACTTTATTCGGGAAAAATTATATATGTCGCCCAAAATTCTATACAGTGCCAACTAAAAACAAAAAGCAACTTATCAGTGTTGTTACAAGTCATTTGCAGAGATGTCCAATTTTTCTAAAAATAGACCTAGCTAGTTAGTTAGCTATGTCAATTTTTAGAAAAAACAATATTTGTATAAATAACCATGTATACAAATATTACTACTAAAATAATATTTTCCGAAATACATTTAAAACGAATAATTTTTATTAAAACACCAACAAATTCAAACAGGAAACTGAAAACGCTTAACAGAACTTCATACATTCAGAGAATTCAATATTATAGTAATTGATTATAAATTTTGGGGCCGGCCCGCAAGGTCAACGGTTTCCTAGACTTATTATAATGAAATAGCAAAAAGTTTAAATTCCGTTCGATTACTGTTTAGATATTAAGTTGTCTATTATTAAATAACGATACGTCTAATATAGAAAAAAAAAAGTAATTTATACGAACGTGAAAAATAAAAAAGATATAAAAAGGTTGATATTGACAATATATGTAAAGGATTCGCACTTATTTAATGTGTTTTAATAATTCAGGCATACGTATATAAATTAAGAATTATATTTTTTTTCGATTTACAAAAGTAAGTCATTCATACGTAAAATAAGATTTTTTCGGAGTATTATTTAATCTATAATTAGATATCGCGTTTTCTTATCAAAATGACAATTTTTCATAAACTTTTTAAAAAAGTGCCTTTTTCTGCTCGTAAATTTATCTAAAAGCTGATACATCAAAGCGTTTTTATAACGACAGAGGCGTACCGAAAGTCGACAAAACATCGTACATGAAATGACTGCGTTCGTTTCATAAAAGCGATATCTTCAAAGTCATTTTTCTTATTACCTTCAAAATGAACTGCAATGGCAATAAATATTTATTTAGGTCCCCGAACGAAAAAGGGCTTCTTTGAGGTAAATCTTGAGGCACGGTTTCAGTGTCTGTTACAAAATTCACATATAGTGAATTTTTGTAAACTTTTCTAGATATACAGAGGTATATCTAGAAAATATGTTTTGCTGCAACGTGATGAAAAGCATTAACTTAGATTTATTTTTGGATTCATACATACATAATATAAATACTTAGTTACGCTATTATACTGTACGTATATTATACGTTAGGGAGATAGGTAAATAAATTCCACGATTAATGTAAATAGAAAAGAGGTGTGTATTATACTATTTATTCTACGAAAGTATGATAAGTATTATGTTTATACTCTAATAATATTAATACTCGTAAAAGACTTAGTTCAGTCAGTATAAATAAAAAAAAGTGTGTCAGCTCCGACGCACGAATGGACTTTACTGCTTTAAGATGATATCGTACATATAGATCAGTATAATGGTAAATGAAAGCATCTTTTATATTATTCAAAGTATAATACACAATTCATTTATTTATGTTATTAGTAAAACAATTAATTCGTCATTTAAGAAAATATTGAAAAATAATTATGTTCTACAATAAAATTTTTAGTAAGATTGATTTTTTCTATCATTGACGTTATCTTGCGTAATGTTTATCACAGGAACAATAGCGGTATCATTAAACACTGAAACAATTGGTTTATGGTAACTAAAATATGATACATGAATGTCGGAAGATACATGTGTGATAAATCGTGAAAACATCGCATCAATAGTTGTACCATATCTAGTTGTCCCTAGTGTTCTGTCAGAAATTAAATCTAAGTTCAGTTCATCTTTCAAAAATTGTACTAAACGGAAACCATCTTCTTTATTAAAGTCAATATTAAAATCTCCACCAAGTATAAGTGGAAGTTCATGGTAACGTTTCTTCAATAGTTTTGAACCCCCTTCTGTATACACTAACGTATATTCGTGGAGAAAATCTATTATATTTGTCACGTTCTGATTGATTGAAATGTAAACAGTAACCATGACGATAGCGTAACGTCATTTATCTAACACTTGATTTTACTCCCATAAAATTCCATGCCCCGGGCCTAAATATGAAATCGATTCTTAAGGATTAAACTCCAAAAATTTTAATGTATGCACAATCGTTTATGACGTATTTCAAATGTGATTTCTGTTATCTACGAAATAAGCTATTTTTTAATTGATTTTGATTTGATGTAAAGCTAATCGTATGTCAATGAAAATTATTATAGGATTAATTCGGCAAAAAGGTCAAAAATCATAATTGAATGTTATTATTATAAATATAGTATTTGTATTAATGAAAAAGGCACAATTCTACGATTTCCTTTGGCGCTTTCGACAACAGAGACAAGGCAATTCTGTGAAGAGCTCGCAGCTTTCAGCTTGATGAGTTCCTTTTCAATACCATCGGCTGTGAAATCACATAATACATTTTCATGTACACGTATTTATTATTCGGCAATGTTTCGAGATGTATATTTATTATCGAGTCTGTTTCGACTCAGAAGACGTCCGGAATGACGTTCCGGGGACGCTATCTTTATGCAGCCGCGACTGCGTTTCGATGCAAAAGAGCTGCCTAAAAATAGTCAACACGGCCAGTGCCGCCGCGCGGCGGCCGTAAAGCGAAACATTAATAAGGCCGGCTGAAGGAGTGTTGATTTATGTAGCGGCCCGCCCTAACAAATAATGCGCTGGCGCGGACCGACGGAACGCCGCATCGATCCCGTCCGTACACGTTTGACTGCTGCACGCGCTCAATGGGCCATTGTGCCTATTCATAAATTTATGTGTGTCTGATATTCTACATGCGCATGCGCTATTTTTATCTGCGTTAATTAGTGGTCATGTGCCACCGGTTCATATCTAACGTACATACATAACATGTTATTACATAAACATCGAAGAGATGGACCCTTTTTTTGCCTATTTTTGATGACATAGGGGGAGGTGGGTCTGGATGGTGAGTTGTCAGCAATATTTAGTTTCCCATACTACTAAGTATGATACAATAACAATAATGCTTATGAGTTTTTGTAAATAATTATAAATGATATAAAAAGAATAACTCGATTTAAAAATGGATAACAAATAAATACAATAAAACGAAATTTGAAATAAGTTATTATAAAATTTTTGAATGTTTTTCAATTTCATTTTACTCTGACGATTGGTAATACTTTAAATAGCCAAGTGAGCAACTTTGGAAATGCCATGTTACCTCACCTTATATCTTACTTTTAAATTAATGCTTCATTGTAAAATAAAAGTAAGAAAGTAATGGACTAGAAACAGCGTTAAAACATTTAGCAAAGCGACATGAAAATCTCTAACACCTCGTGCGCAATACCTTCGCAATGTTACTTTGAGGTAAACGTCCTTTGAATGTTATTTTTCCAGACTCGTTAACTTTTATTTTACAATACAATTGCAAATTACAGTAAATTAATTTTTTTTATTGTCGCTTACTTGCTGTATCCAAACTCTTACCAAATACGAGTGGTGAACTATTGAACAATAATATTTTTTTATGTGTTTATTTCAAGATTCCAAAATATAGAGAGAAATTATTAAAACTTATGACAATACCTAAAATTAAAAGTATACGTAAACATTTGTTGACATCTGAAGTTATATTTGTCGATTGTGAAGCGGAAATCGAGTTTTCTTAATCAGTTTTAATTTCGGTGGCCATGCACCTGTATGGACAGGTAAGCGGATGGGCACAGGATTATGTTTTAAAAATCGCTTTTTTGGCTGAAGATGGTTAACAGAGACTGTAAAAATCGGAGTTTATTACGTAGGTCCCTTGTTAAAAGTGAGCTTGAATCAAAATAGTGAAAGAGGTCTGTTAAGTTTATGACTAGGGTTGTCAACTTTTTATTTTAAGAAATAAATACTGTGTTTATAAACAGAGAAGTTCAAAAAAGTAAAGTGTATATGATTTCAAAGAAAGTAAATGAATGAAAAACAAAGATATAAAAAAATATATTTACTCATTTTTACTTTAAAACACATTTTTTTCCGCTAATTGCCGAACTTAAAAATTTTCATTTGTATTTAGAAGAATTGTATCAATACTTGGATATCCTTCTTACACACCAAATTTTCCATTTCGTCTTTAGATTACTAGCTAAGTCGTATTTTAGGCAAGTATATACTTTTTTCCATATTTGTGAGTAATTCCGTATTCTTTTTTAGGCTTATTTACCCTTAATCATTGTTCTAATTAATAAATCTATTAAAACAATAACGTTCCCGTCTTTGTGGAAAATAGTTATTAATAAACCAGTTCGAAAAACCAGCAACCCAAAACAGATTAAGGACTTAAGACTAATTTTTTTCTAAAATAATTTAAAAGACGGTTTGTGTACAACTTAATTCCTGTTTAGAACATAACAGTATCCTTCTTGATAAACGATCCGGTGTCGGAAAAGGTCATAGCACTGCAGCGACTTTAATTGACTTTGTCAATCATTTATGCTGCAAAGGATGTTGGCAAGGAACAATATTGACATTGTTAGATTTCTCAAGAGCTTTGGACTCTATCAATATACATATCTTTTTTTTTTATCAAAGTTTTCTTTTTGTGGTTTTGATAAATACGTGACAAGATATTTTCTTAGTTATCCCAATGGTCGCTTACACACAGATAGACTTTTTGATATTGATGGCTTAGTCGCTTTCTCAACTGCTTTCTCAAAGGCTTTGACTCACAGAGTTCCTCAGGGTTCCATTCTTGGACTGATACTCTTTGTTTTGCCATAGTGCGGATATCATAGATCACATTGAAAATTAAATTAGGATTTAAATCGGATAGGTAGTTGGTGTGAAGTAAACGGCTTAGTTTTGAATACGGTTTTCTCATTGCTGGTACAAAAACACATATAACTAAAATTAATTATTTCGATCTTACCATACAGCTGTTACGCCTTTCGATTAATAAAGTCATCGAAACACGTAATTTAAGTTTACAGATGACGCATTGCTCAATTTTAAAAAAACATGTAAAAATTTCTAGACTGCTTTTATGGGCTTTCTGTATTATATCGTATGCGCTATTACCAAAACACTGATCTTAGAATTCAACTACGTCATTCCCTCGTTCTCCCGAAATTTATTATGTTGACATAGTATTTGAAGAACGCCTTTTTGCTCGTTCTTTAAAATCTTCTGCAATGTATACAAAATGCATGTGTTCGCTATTGTTTCCTTTTTATCGACGAGCCCATTTGTTACTGTATAAATAAAGTATAAGAACATATTATCACGTCGTAGTCTACATTTTGCTACCTTTCTCTTAGGTATTAAAAAAAAAACAAGAACCTATATATTAGTAAAAAAAAGTTCTGTTTTCCTAATCACAATATTTGGTTTCCTACTCGCTTGATACGTCCACGTTTCAGAACGACCGCATTTCGTGGTAGTTTCCGTTAGGCTGTCACGAAGTGCTAAAACGATTTACAATCTTCTATTAGAAATTGAAGCTCCGTCTACTCTTTCAAAAAGTCCTTGAAGGCTTTTATATTACATATACAAAGAAGACTTACATAAAAAGTCGTTCTGAAATGTGATTATCTATGATTTCTATATTGTTCATGTAGTTATGATAAGTTATTTATAGACAAAAAATGTATAAGCCACATTTTATTCAGACGTATACCGGTATGGTATAGCATACCATACAGCCGAAGGACAGGTACTTCAGGTAACTGTAATATTTCTTCGTATGAATATTAACTGATTTCATTTTCTGATTCTTTACGATTGTTTTCTCTTGATGCCGGCGAAGCTACTCGTTTTGATGATTGCATAATATTGTTATAATAATCAAATTTAAAGTGTTAACATTTACATGTATGTACATCAAAATAAAATTTTCCTTTTTTGTTTGCAATATCACTTTTCAGTATTAATATAAACTATTGCCATGACAAAAATCAAAATCAGTATTTATCATCATTGGTTTGATTAAAATTCTCAGAGACAGCGTTTTATTAGGGAAAGAAACACAGATCACAGGTTACGCAGACAATTTAAATAAATACCCCAGTTCTTGTGAATATTTATTTAAGTTGTCCGCGTATTTATTGTTACGATTAAAATCATTGTGAGCCGCCAATGATCTGTTAGTGGCCCACAATGATTGCAATCGTAATTGTAAGCTTAAGTACCAAGGGAACGGATTTCACGTGGCTTCCACAGTAAACTGTGCGTTTGCCCACGGAGCAGCTACAATAACTCGAGATCGCTCTAAAAGTTATTCGTCATATTTTCGTTTCAATTTACTTAAAAATATGTGCAGTATTTCCGGTTATATTTACACGGAATGTGTATATGTAATCGTCACTGTAATGGTCATAAATACGACAAATAACCAAAAATAAAAAGAAATGAAAACACAAAATAAATTAATCACCGATGCAGCTAAATGACGATATGCCACGACATGTGTCATTTTAGATTTTCTATTATAATAATATTGGAAACGATGTCTTATTATCGACTGGTCAAGTATTACTAATATTTTATCAGTTTATTTATTATAAATGTGAAAGCATGTTTGTCCTTCTATCACAATGCAACCTGTAAACGGATCTTAATCAAATTTTTCACAGAAGTACATTAAGTTTGACAGTAGGACATAAAGTATTATTTGTATATAAAAAAGTTTATATAAATAAAATGTCCCCGAGTAATTTAGTCTATGTTTATTAACATTTAATATGTAAACATTCGTCTACAACTTGGTCCAAATCGGAATTGTGACCGAAATTGAAAAGAGCATATGGAACAGGATCGGAAACTAAATCAAGTTCTTAATCGGGAATCAGATCGAGAAAGGCCGAAACTGAAAGCGGGATTGGGGTTCTGGGGATCTGATCCGAAATTAACGACGAATTCGATCGATTTAAAAAATGAAAGAATTCGTTTTATGTCCGCACAAGCGATGTCGCGGGCGGAGACTAGTATGTCAACGTTTTTCCATTTTGAGGTAATATTCTGAATAATGTGTCATATATATTTTACATACTAGCACAAAGTGGAAAAATACGAATATTCATGGAAGTTTTTGACGTTCTAGTATTAACAACTGAAAGAATAGAAATACTTTGTTTTATAATTTGCAATCGATGAATATTGTATAACTTTGAAATAATGATTTTCAATCTTTAAAACAGTAATAAATAGGAAATAACATGGAATCATAATAAAGACTTTTTATCCAAAGAATTTTTATCACTTTAAATCCGGAAAAGTTAACGTTGGTTAGTATTAGATGAGCTCGTCAAGATTTGTAATCATAAATGATTTGATTAATATGTTTTACGGCTTAGACCTTAGTTTACAAATTGAATATTTGTCATTTTTAGTATTCTATTAATATATAAAATACTAAGTCATAGTCTATTAATATATAAAAAACTAAGTTTTTGTAAAAGTCTATACTCAACTAATTTTAATTACTTAACTACTTAGTGTCAAAATACGATCAGTCTTGATTCTAAAAAGAAAAACACGTCGAATGGTTCAAGAATCATCAAAATAGTTGATCTACTGAGGTGGTACTTTGAAGAAGATTTTTAATTAACAGTTCATTGAATAAATAAATTTGAAAATTTAATCACTTCCAAAACTTAAAATATTGCACCTTTACGGCAAGATCATCATACGTATAACTCGATAAGTAGTCGTATTGGAGAGGTATCATCGATGAAAAATATGCAAATAAACCGAATTTTCAATTTTTTTCATTTAACGGTTTAAAATTTTCCGAGTCCCCAAGATTGAGAATAGCAGCAAACTTAGAAGCTGGACCGAAGGGACAATTATGTCCCAGTCTTCATATCTAAGATATTGACATTTTAAGTGGCTAAGTAGTACTATGTTCCTAAAAACCAAATTCGAGTAATACATATGTTTTCTATTTAGATATATTGAGTTAGTTATTTTTAATTAGCTTATTATTTATTTTAATTTTAAGGTTTGAAAAATTGTGTATTAGACCTTGATACTATATTAAACATATTATTGCCCGTATGAAAATAACGATTGAAAATTACTTTAGTTTTAAAGTTCTTTCCAAGGTATGGTGTAACACTATGCAGCGATGAGATTGATGGTACTAGATTGCCTTGAATAGTATTTTTTTTTTTTGCAAACACTTCAAATGTCTTATGGACTTTGTTTTTGAAACAGTGAAAACAAATAAATATATTGGCATAAATAAAACAAATGTTTTCTTAAAAATGTATTCTTTTTCAGTTTATTGTGCTCTTCATAATGATAAAGGGGGACTTTGTGTCCAAAATTACATTTGCAGCATACTCACAGTTTATACAAATAGAACAATAGTATAAAAATAAATATTATTAAATAAATACATTAAACAAAACAACTTCTTTCATTATAAACAGAAAATTGAAACAGTGTTCTTAAAATAAAAGTATTTTACAATTTAAATTTATATATTGGTTTGACAAACCGAAAAAAGGTGTTTTTTTTGTAATTTCTGTGATCCTTATTCTATTTTAATAGAAAGAAAATTGCATGTTGCATTGAGATATCAAGATTATTTAGCGTGAACATAATAATGCAAAAATATAGATAATCAATAATTCAATGAAATTGTTTACGTTAAACATAATATTCAACAATATAGCATTTAATCAGCAATTCATTGAGACATTAAAATTATTTTAAACAATGTGATCCATAAATAAATCATCGAGATATGAAGTTTATTTTAGGAAAAACACAATGTGTAACAACGTATTTCATCATCAATTCTGCATTAAAATAACCTAAAGCAATTCCCATACATCCTGAGTCTCGAAAATAAAACAAAAGTATTTTCGAGGTGCGTTTTCGCACAGAATTTTGGAAATACGAAGTGAAAGTGTCCAGTACTTAGATTATGGGACTATTTATTTATTTCATTATGATATGATTACAAAATGTGTTTGAACCTATCTTATTGCAATGTTTCATTTTATTTACCTAATTTTTGTACAATATCTACAGTTTAGTAAACGCATTTACAACACCATTTTTTTTACAATCGAAATTCTTACACGGGATTAAAAGATCGCGTTTTTAAAAAAAAATAACTAAAAGACTAGCTGACGTTAAATCATTTTGAACATGAAAAGTTAAATAGAAAATGTTGATTAAAATAAAACAGGTTTTTCTGCTAGCTAATGTCGTCCACTTTGAGATATGTGTAATAGTGAATGGCGACACATAGCAAAATCTTTTGGGATTGAAATGAAATATATAAGAGTTTGAACGATTTTATAGAAACGGCGAAAAACAATATTTATACAGCCTTTATATTACGAACCTGAAATCAATTCAGTGAGTCAACACGATAAAGTTTTAAAACTACAAGTCACTTCTACTTCGGAAACTTCTAATTTGTACAGTAATAAAGGTTTACCCAACGAATTCAACAAGGCATTAACTTTTTAGGCCTGTTTTGAAATATATCAGTCCCGATTAGGCCAAAGTTATAGGATCGCTAGAGTCTTATAATATAAGAATCTTTATTTATTTGTGTAATTATGTCATTTCCTTTTTTTTCAAAATCGTACCTTTTAATAAAAAAAATTAACGACGCGATAGAAATTTTTAGTATTAATGATTTCAAGAAATATAAAACATATTAGACGTAAACCTACAATCGTACCTCATTTATAGCATTTACTTAAGCTTAATGGGTAATAAAGGTGTATGGATCGGTGTTATAAAGACCCTAGTCACACATTGAAAATGTTATAAAAATTACACAAGTTATTAAGTAACGATTTCGTTTGCCTTTTTCATTATAAGGTACGATATTAAAAAATGACAGACGTGAGTTCTTTATCGGACCCTCTAAACTTGTCATAATTGCGTATGGCACAGAAAACTTGTGTGAGTACGTTATTAGGACATAGGTATTTCGGCTGAAAGGCGGTGTCTAGAGGAAGCTCTGGTCCCACAAGTGCCACATGTGTTGTTGCTGTACCCCGAGTCCGAGCCGAAAGAGGAGTCTCCGCTCGGAGGCTTAGGAGACGCCCTTGGTCCTCTCCAACATCCTATGCTAGGTAGATCGCCGCCCGGCCACGCTCCTCCCGGCTGCACGGGCATCGAACCCTGAGGTCTCGCTCCGACGGTACCCACTTGGGGATACAGACGTAACAATGCATCTAACAATACGCCCTCATGAAACTCCGAAGGATCGGGAGGTTGTATATGCCTCGGGATCCTGTGGGCGGCGCGTCTCCTCTCGAGGGACCGCGGTCTTCTGTCCAGGCGCGGCGGTCTGTTGCGATGCGGCAAAGACTGCGGCGGTGGCCGAGAGCAGGTCCTGCAGGGTGCCGCTTCGCCGACCAGACTCAGCTCGTCCTCTGCGAAATGATCGTCGCTATGAAGGGAATCGTCCGAGCGATGCGGCAGCTCCTCGTACAGGGGCGCTCCGCAAGCGTCGGCGCAGGGATTCGCGTCGCGCCAGTTCCCCGCGCCGCACACGAACACCCGGCCCTGGCAACCCGGCCTCTTGGTTTCGACCATCTGAAATACATAATTGTTTAATTAAAAGTCGTTACTGAAAGTAGCGGTCGTGGCGCGATGCTTATGAACGTTGTCTTTGAATGAAAGAGCACGAGGATATAATTCTAACCACGGAGGAATTGTTTCACGTGTTTTACGTTAACTGCAGTGAAATTAAATTATTCGCTCCTTGTCTCAAAGAACAAATAAGTAAATCTGTCGATTCAAGAATGACCCGCATTGGGCAAACGTAGACACCTTAAGTTCCAAGATCGCCAATTTGATACAAAAATGTTGAGTTAAGGTGTATTTTAAGTAAGGTCGGTTTTGGGTAAGGCGATTAAAACCTAATGCAATGGAAAATTTAGATGCGGTATATATATATATATATATATAAGTTGCTTATTTCCTTGTTAACATGATGCCATCAAATCTATCACTTAGCTCTGTAGACTACATGATAACCACATGATGGATTCGGTGTCAATGCATATTTGCAGAAAAACGTGATTTTAAAACTGCTTATAACAAAATGATATTATACAGGTTTTTCTTCTCTTCTCTTTTATTTCTGGAGTATTTTTATAAATTATAAGAACATATTTTTATGTTTCAGTAACTTTCACGTGCTTCACTGTTGGCAGATAAATCAAATCAAAATTATCTTTACTTTGTAGGTAATAGAATCACACTTGAAATACGTCATTATGACATTCTTTTGGTAGTAACATTAACACCCATTCCGAATGCTGATTCATTTCTCGGTTTCGCTCAAAGATACATGATAGATAAGTCAATAAAACTAGCACATTTGAAAATCACATGAAACAGCCTGACAGTCGAGCAGTTCAGACCCATGGGTTTTTCGTTAATATATATACGGCATAATAGTCCTTACCACATATTTTTTAATCAAGGTTTTAAATTAAAGAAATGGTAAATTTTGGATATACTACCGCATTTAAATATTGGAATTATTTTATTTTGCTTTATTAGATCTGGAAGCACAGCATCAATACAAGCATTAAAAATCGAAACTAAACACGGAGCAATGCAGTATATTATTGAATTAATTATTATATATTTACAGAGTGGCCATCAAGATCAGCAGTCTTTTTCATTTTTATACATTTAAAGGTTTTAAGAATAACATTATAATTGACATATGCAAATTCAAATGGAACGCCACAATCATCGACGTTACGCTTCAATAGAGGATCATAACTGGAATATTCGTAAAAAAATTTTCAAAAGCAAAAGCTGATTCTATATCTTTCTTCAAAATTTTATCGGCTATTTTCATTCGAAACTGAATGATGCGTTGTGTATTTTCCAGTTTCTTTATTGATTATATTCCAAGTAATTTTAATCACATATGTATTTTTTTTATTTTATTATAAAGAAATATTGATTTTGTGGCTGCTCATATACGCTTAAATACTTTGGAATAATATCTTACATAATTTATAAACATATCCGAATTATTGTACAACTTCGTAAAGTTCGTACAGTCTACGCCTGCTAGTGTGAATACTCACCGACGCCTAATCGCTAAATCATAAGGTATTATCAAAAACAATATTTTTTGATCTATACTTTATTACATTCAGATCTGGTCACAGTCAACAATAATCTATACATTTTATTAGGTTCGTTATAATATTTTAGATTAGACAATTTAATTAGAACATTATTTCTGAACTGCTCGAGACGACCAGTGTCTAGGTACAGGTGCGATTTTTATTTTATGTTTTGTATTTTTGTCAGCATTGATTTTAAACATGGCTATCTGTCAACAATCGTCATATATATACTGTGTTTCAGTATTTGTGAACACGTTATCGAGGCAGGTTGAGGAAGCACCTGTGATCCTGGTCGGCCCAGATATAAATTTTCTAAATTATTTGAATAAGGATTTAATTCTAGTACATAGATAAGAATTTTTCAATAGATTTATATTAAAATCTCCGCATACAGTAATATATTTACTATTTTCACTGATTTTATACAAAATATCATTCATAATTTTTTCGAAAACATCATATGATGAATTCGGGGGTTTGTATACGCTTAATACAATAAGCCGCTCAAGTTCTACGCAGGCCACTTCAATAGTTTGCTCAACAGATAGGCTCACGATATCTGGAGATTTTTTGTATTTTATATTATTTTTAAGTATTATCAGTGAGCCGCCATGCATAGCTTTTTCTCTGTTGAACCAACTTGCTACCTAGTGCACACTGAAGCTAAACATGAACTGGTGACTTCTAAGCCAATTTTCTGTTATATATCAATATCATTATAGTTTATGAATAATTTAATTTCCAGTTCCTTGCTTATTTGTATATTTTGATGCACCAGATTGAATATATATTTTTTGTTGTTATAATTTTTTCCCTCAGTCATTATGGGTGGAGTGTTGGCCACTGATACTATGTTATTGTTGGTTTTTATTGTTATCGATTTATTAAAATTCTTATGTAATGTCAAAAATTTGCAAGAGGTTCCCTTTATTGTCTTAGAAACTAATTTAAATAATAATTGTGCCAAATGCCTCAATAGAAGCACATAATTGTTAGTCCATGGAACTGTACATGTTACATAACCTAGCGACTCCGCTAATTGTTGTATGTATAATAAATTTTGAAGGAAAATACTTCGTTATTGTCGAGCAAAAATATTTACCAATAATTCTATTGGTGTCAATAAAATGAAATTTGCGTGAGGGACGACATGTAAGTGTATGCATATTAATATTTAGTTTGTGTCTGTACTGATTTTCTTTTGCTGTTACGCTTTGGCTGGAAGGTAAAAGAAAACAAAATTAATAAGATTTGCGACGCTATTAAGTGTTGAAAAACATTTAACAATATTTTTATCCGTCTTTCCCCTTCTACCAATTAGAATTATTATAGTATTGGGATCTAAGTCAGTTCTAACAATTTTTTTCTGAAATACTATTATATGAAGCTCCTGTCATACAAATATTTAGTATGTTTTGTCCAGCTAAGCGGGGGTCGAGTTGGAAACCTATCGACTTTCCCAGCCCATCGCTACAAATTATAATATTTTGGCCATTTGCGTTTACTGCTGCGTGTGACGAGGAGACGAGTCCCGAGTGCGGCGACAGCGGATGGCGCGCGCGCCCGAGGGGCCGGTGGGTCACATTCGGCCGCGAGTCGTCAACGGGAGGTATCTCACGACTACACTGATGTTTTGTTATTAGTGACTCGAACCTTTCATACTGATTTTATTGATTTCCATTAAACTATCCATTGCCGAATTGTGCTGCCCCATCTCCTTTTGCCCTAGTTTATATTTTGCAGTTGTCGAGTGCAAAGACGTATTGAAACATAAAATTTCTGGCTTCAGGCGTTGTGTATCACATTCGTAATTTAATAATATACTTACATACATAAATTTCAAGTGATAAATCTTTCATTTCTTTCTTTATATTTATTATTTTTAAATAAATGTTGATTCCTTTTAATCTATTCTCTAGTGTTTTTAATAAACTAATTTTTAAAATTTTTTTGTGCACACATTTTCTACAGGGTAGTACATTCATTTTGGGAGAGTTTTTGTTTATGAAGCACACGTCAAGTAGTTGTAGAAGGAACATTTAAGTTATTTTGCGAGCTGGCGGAACATATTGCTATGGGTGAATTTTCGACCAACTCATTGAACAATGTCTGAGTACCAGAAGCTTTTAAGTCATTGTTTTCTTGTTGTAATACAGTTAATTGTGTATATGCATTCCGCAATTTTACTTTCAGGTCAGTAGTGAGTTTGAGTGCATCTTCTTATGCACTGCTGCTCCGGTCAAACGCTTCCACCGTCCGCTGGAGCTGGTCTCTTTCCTCTCGAGGGTCTATTAATTGAGAATGGAGTTCCACCAAATCACTTGTCGTCTATTTATTTTTATTTAACAGAGATAGTATTTTTTTCTCACTATCCTTTCTCTCCTATGGTAACTGCTCGAAACAGGCCCTAGACGTATTTAATTCTAATAGTGTGTGTTTCATTTGTTCCTCTAGCTGACAGACATTTGCTCCGCGAGTGATCATTTTAACATAATAATTAACACAATCAAAAAATAAAAACAAAGCAACCGTGCAAACAATTACAAACTAGAAAATTATAATTCAAATTTTTTAAATCATATTGTATTCACATCTATTTGTTTCATAACCTCATAAGTTATTTAACAATAAGATGCAATAAAAAGAAAAAAATATAATAAATCAATCTACCTACTTCATTGGCGAAGATATCAACTATAATAATATAATACACTCATATAAACAATATTTGAGTATCACATTACTAATGCAATGGAGCCAAAACGCTTAGATGCTCGTTTTGATAATTAAGATAAATAAATCTAAGACTAGGCCGTGAAGCACGTCTGCTCGCATCGACCGCCGCCGCGCTGTCTCCATACTTAAGGAAAGATCTGTATGACACGTTACGCACATTTCAAACGCCTATTGCAAACAGACAGACATTATATCTCATACGCACCTCTAACTGCGGTTCAACGTCAGGTCGATGAGGAAGAGGCGGCCTTCTGGGCAAGTCCTGCAGGTCTTCGTAGAGCGGCGCGGGCGGCGCTCGTCGTTGAGAACCTCCGCTGACATTCGGCGCAGAGGACTTGGATGGAAGAAGATTGGTGACTTTTCGTTTGTGCCTGCCAGATGAAACAATGGTAGTATTAGAATGGCAAAATAAATAATTCGTAAGTGTTATGAATGTTTCACGTTTCCGTTGTTGCTCTCACTCACTGGACAAAATCCAGTGAGTGAGAGTTCCGGTGGCCCATTCCCCCTCCATCAGCGCTCTTCTTTTATATCAATCACCTCACTCTTCTTTATCAGATATCTTATTCCTACCTAAGAGGCCGACCACGTATTGGTGATTCCTTTGAATTTGCGAGAGTCCATGGCCACCGGTGACCACCTACTCTCTTATGGCTCGTATGCTCGCATGCATAAAAAACGATAATGATAACCAATATAAATATACTTTATGAAAAAAATAAAAATATAGATACTTGAACTGCCTAGAACTAGAACCAACGTGCCTGTAAATTGAATATACGTATTTACGAAAATTGAATAGCAGCGACGTATGAAGAGTAATATAATACAAAGCAATGCGTTTAAATTTTATTTCTTTCAGTCTGTTTGAATACGCTAATCTCCAAAACCAAAAAAACTGATTCTCATGGGCAGGAAAATTTTACTTGGTTTGCAGCAACATTTAACATGACCCTTCGGAATCGTGTGACGGAACATGACCGTAAATTACTATTCTATAATATTATATAACGATCGAGTTCTCATACCAAGAATCTTGCTTGATCCTAACGATTTCCAATTTAGTTTTAAAACGTGTACGCTTCCCGGTGCGCTAGCGTTGCGTCACGAGCGTAAACGAAGGTCAAAGTCGGAGGCCGCGCGTCACGGATAAGGTCTACACCCGTGGAGCTTTTTTCGCAAGGCTAGCTCTACGTGACTTCCTCCAGTCTTCTTGAAGCCTATTTGCTACGCGAATTATTTTATGTTTCCAATAATTTCACATCAAATGCCGTATATGAAAAGGTATGAGAAGTGGAGCTGAAATTCCACGTATATACAAAGCCGCGGGCGCAGCTAGTGTTTTATGAACTTTATAGATACCGTGCACGAAATGTAGAGGCAGCGCTTTTGTTTAAGTTCGCGCAACTTAATGTTAACTTTAATAAAATAGGCAAATATATAGCAATAGTCAATGGAATAATTAATATAAAATGGTCCTATATTTATGCATAAAACGGGCAGAAATATTGCAATAATTAATAAAAACATAATGGAAAGCGATTTTCAATCGGTAATAATAAATTACTTCCGGATATATTATCAGATATTTTTGCAATAAACAATAAATTTTAATGTAAATGATGATAGTTTTTTGGTCAAAATACATATAAAATCAATAAAATATTTTTAGTTAAAATTTGACGTTGAATAACTTTAAAGCAAGTGATTTTATCGAAAAAAATACTAAGATATTTTTGTAGAGCGATCAATTTTCTACAAAAATAATTAATTGCCACAACTTTGTATGAACTGGTCGAGGAAAAAAAATTAAATGTAAAAAGGACAAAAATCCCATGTTATTTAAATGGGAAATGAACCGTCGTTAAGGCACGGTTTAATTAAGGGCTTATATGGGTCCAATGTTTTGTTTTAGGTAATAAACTAAAAATTTTAGGGGCGCTGCAAAGTCAAAACTAAATTAGAAAATAACGGACACTCTAATATATCATATAACATATCAATAACATTAAAAGAAAAGTTTTTAAATAACCAAATAAATATTACTACTACGGCTATACTCCAGGCAAATCACACCAAAATAGGCTTATCGTTTTTCCATTAAACAGCACAGCCACTCAGCGAAAAACAATAATCGACACTGACTGACTTTACGCTTACGACTCCATGTGTTTTACAGGACTTTATTGACAAATATATTGCAAATATCTATAAATTAATTTAAATAAAAATAAAAAAACAATAAAGTACAATAAATAACATTTTTGCCCGAAAGATGTAATCACCAGTCGACGTATTATTTAACAATCAAAAAGTTTTACCCTCGAAGTACTCCTTAAATATCTTCAATTGCTTACTCTTTACTTCGACCAACAGCTGCCGCTTGATCTTAAATTAACTAAATTCGCCTTTATAAAGCCGTATATATAATAATTGATACCTTTTTTTTTTCGTCGTCTCGTATTAGAAGTGGTACTATTATAAACGAATTAAGCACGATAGTTGAACAATATCCCCACGGCAGCTGCCGGGCGATTCCAGCAGGTAGCGGGGTCGAGCGGGGCTTGCCCCATCGATAAAATTATTTTGAGGTTTGACGAAATCGTTTCTGCAGATATGGCATATGAGAAACATATATATTTTTTTATCTATTACTAACTAAATATTCAAGAAAGTTCACGCCGGTCTGGTGGGAATTTTTGGTTTATTTTTTTTTTATAAGTATGGATACATATGACGAGAAGTGCATGCTCATTGTGATGCTATGAGGTTGGCCTTGACACACCTCATTAACTCTTGATACATTAAATTTTAAAAGTTGAAAACTATGTATAATACAATACAACGCACGAAACTCTGCCGTTGTGAAATGGCGCAAGATAAGAACGCGCGGGAGAAGTAGGAAGGATCGAGGAACGCTATACCTGCGCATTGTATCATTATACTCTTTTATTTATTTGTAAACGGTTGGTAATTTTTCGAAGGGCAGTTCGTTGACGCTTCAGTGTAAACCAGCGAGCACAGGGAAAACGTAGACACCAAGCTAGACAAAGCGTGAGTAAGGTGTGTATGGTGAGGGTTCCGTGTTATAAATGTTGCAATAGTGCAATAATGGATGAAATAGAGCAAAATATTTTATACCCATGTTACCTTTAAGGTTACTTTGTGTATTTTGTGGGAAGTTAAAAACTTAAGCTTTTAGTTTAGTATTTCCTATAAATTCCATGTAACTTCCTGTATCCCGTACTTTTTCAAGATTGTAGGTTCAGTTGGTTCGAAGACAAGGAGAAGAGTGGTCGCTTTGAAATACGTTATATGATATAATTTAAACTACATATTTCGAAATTATAAATAAAAATATTTCTATTTCTCACAAAAAAACCCGTCCATTTAATAGTCACATTATGCATTTGACTGCAACTTTTTTTTTCAATTGGCCGCCCAAAATGAAATCGCAAAATAAGAAATCTTTTATTTACGCTTTACGGTCATGATTAGATCACCTAACTCTGTATGTGTACCAAATCACACGTAGATTCAGAGAAAATAGAATGTGGCAGATGGACAGACAGGCGAGCACTACGGTGATCCTATAAGAGTTTCGTATTTTCACCATGTATATGAATGGAACTTTAACAAGTGCAAAATTAACCTTTTTTTAAAATCTGGTCATTGTATTAAAATGCTTAACTTTTATGAATAACAATAAACAAAACGCATTCCTTTTCCCGTGTGCATCTACGGAGCGACATAATCTTTATTTTATGAAATCGTTGATGTGAAATTTCTTTAGACACATCGAGAGAAAAATTTAGTACGGTATTAAGAATAAAACGTCGCATTTGGCCGGCAGGTTATCCTGTCGTGGTCACATTTGTGTATGTATGACTGATTATGGTACATCTATACATATATAATGAAAATAGGTTGTTTTTGTTCCCCAATCACGTAAAAACTACTAAACGTATAGACGTGGGACTGGGACCATTCGATGAGGAATGATTCGTAGATGGTTCTAGGCTACTCATTTTTCAAATTCCGTAAATCCTTCGCCATTTTATTTATAAATAAAAATTACCCAGCGAAGCGGGCGAGATACCTAGTAAGTATATAAAAGCTGGTAAAAATACAGTCAAGTATCTGCTATAGGAGAGTATGAACTTACAAGTGCACAATAACTGAATAAATAATATAATAATGTCATGAAGACGCTTTTGTTATGTCAAATTATACATTCCTAATTCAGGTTGTATCAGTTAAAGGCGTGGAAACCTGTGTGGAGCTTTTGCCTTCATCGTATCGCTCGTTCGATTCGACAACGTAAATTATTCGGTCGTTTCGACGAGCAAAGACGTCGGAACGAACGAGTGTTTGGAACGAGGCGACATCGATATATCATGAGGCGATGTCTGGGTGCAAAGTGCAGGAAGCAGCCGCGTCGCGACGGAGCGCGACCACCCACGGCACGCGTTGTCCGCGCACAACACACGCGTAGTGCTGATCCGACATTTTGTCCGTTTATATCAAGAAAACTTCCTTCGTTTAAGTAAGCGATTTCTATATAAAATTTCGCATTTAATGCGTGTTTTCTTCAGAGAGCGAGATGTATTTTCTAAATTTTTTAAACTTTCTTGCTTCACAACGTCATCTAATACAATTTTCAGATAATTACAATATTGATATGTTATTGATCTTAAGCAACAGCTGACACTATATGACATAAATTTGGTGGAAGATACTTGTGACATTATTAACGTGAGCACAGAAAGCAAGTAAACTTTGCGTGTTATGTAGCATACATAATTATTGTCTAAATATGTAATGCTGGAAATGAACATTTAAGTAAATAATCTCGTGGAAAGCTATCATGTTCTTACGGCAATCCCGATAGAGACCGAGCGAATTTCGGTTGCCGGGTACTATAGAAAGAAATCTGTTTTTGTTACCTTATAATAAATCGAATGTTTTCTCTGTCCAGTTAGTAACTACTACTTAATATTCACGAGACACATGTGACTTAATCAATAATCATCATTTATAAAAAAAAAACTATTCATTCATGTCTTTATTATTAATTAACACGTGATCGAACGAATAAAGAATACTTTTTTAGAGTTTTTTTTTTGTCTGAATACTACTATGTCCTCGTAGCTCACAATAATAATCATCAAAAGATTTCAGCACTCCACTTCAAGACTAACTTCTAAAAGAAAGAATTTATTTACAGTTACAAAAAATATAAACATAAGCAGCCCATTCACGTGGTTACGACTAAGACAAATGCGTTGTTCCTTATCTTTTATCTCATTTTTTAAAGATAAAAATATTTCCATTTTTACGGTCGCCGATTCCATAATTTATCAGTCCAACAAATACCTATAAGACAGTGGACATTAAATATAAAATTCCATGGGCATTGAGCGTCGTTTATTCCCTTTTAGAATTTAATGTTCAGTGGTAAGTTTTGAGATGGGATGTTGAATGTCGATAAAGTTAATTCGATAAATCAAAGTAATGCGACATAGACCTTCGGGTCACAAACTTCATTCATAAATAATACCTCAAATATATTATATGCGATATATCTAACTGGCTTAAGTAAATAACAGTCGGACTGAGATAAATTGCTTTGTAGGAATCGCTTACTTCCAGTGTTTGTATTAAGAATAATCGAACATATAACAAACTACTTGCAAACGATATATAAAAGAAAAAAGTGTAGCCTCATTTTTAAACATAAAAATATATATGCATAAATTAATATTATAATATTATGGGATATAATATTTAAACTACATGAACACATTGGACTATAAATTAAATGATTAAGCTAAAGGATATATGTAAATAAAACGAAAGAATAAACTAAAAATGATTGAATTTATGTTACAAGAACACCGTAAAGTCCCAATTACACTAGCGGTATTGCTGCTTTGGATGGCCAGAGATAGGATTTGGAACAAATATGACCAAAAACGGAAAATTAAAACAAAATCAATAAATGTAGTATTAGACGAGTTATTGACCTCAATTTATAAAGTTTATTTAGATATAATTCAATGTTTTTAATATTAATTACGATAGGGATGAAAAAAAAAAATGGTAATTGCCATAATACATCTTTATATGAACTGCTCTGTGACAATATCTATAAGTGGACGCAAATATAATAAAAGGTTACATAGTGGTACATTACAATGAATTCGGCTATTTAGACCGGACAATGCCCTATGAAGTTCATTGGTTATAAACACTAAAACGAAAATGTGGAACGCCAGACAATTAAAGTCTGACTACACTTATCGATTTCATTAAAAGTCTTTTCAGAGGGTATGTGCTATAGTTAACATCAAGAATTAATTGAAAAATTGAAATGTTAAATTGGAATACATCGGCACAACTCTACCTAAGTAGTGAAAGAAACAAGGTGGTAGATTATGGTGTTCAAAGATAGATAAAGAATTTTGGCTTACAAAGCAGAATTTCAATAATTGCAAATGAAAGAGTTCGTTAAATTCACGACATTACAATGATAATGTAAAAATGAAAATTCGAATTCTCGCCGCCATTTCTGAAGTAAACATAATAATAACAAATTCTTTAATAAAAAAAAAAAAGGTACGAGTGCTATGTACGCGCGTAAGAAGTTATACTTATTAAGCGTAATTAAAAAGATGTTTTTAATTGCAAGCAAAAAAATATTTATAATAAAAGGACTGGAATGGGATCAATACGGTTGATAAAATTTAATTTAAATGTGATAAACTAAATAAATTAAACTGGTTTTCTTATACAAAGTGCAATATCAATTAATTGTTAAGTGAAAAATTGGAATATCTTAACATTATTTTGTTGCCATTTTCCGTTTAGCTACATAAAACTCATAGACTGTTATCATTGTTGAACTTGCTAATTCCACCTGTCTTACAGTCACATCAATAGTGGGAGTAATAATATTGGTAGTATAGTCCATATTTTGATAAATGGCAATTTCTCCAGCTCGAACGTTTGACACATCAGTTACTAGTGGTCAGAGGTTTCTCGCTAAATCGCTTGCGAATAACTTCATACTGTAGTTTTCGTGTCACCTCGGTAAAAATTCATTCTCGTCATTTTTTTTCATGACGCGCCAAAGGAAGCATAACTTCAAAAATAACAACAATAACAAATAAATAATATAAAGAAAAGAACCGCGATACTGAATAAACAATATAAGTGACAATAAAAAATGAAACTGCTCACAAACGAGTCCCGCGTGCCGTTCTCGAGTTACACAAAAGTGTTCGATGAGCTAGCCGTTTGTAAGTAATTAGCAGGGACAGCCCTGTCCGGCCGTGAGATGGATAGAGCCGAAACGACGCATTAGAAGCGTTATGCGTTATAATGATGAGGCCGTGATCGGCGGGGCGAACGGGACTGGCGCACGTGGGATTTTGGTGGTGGAAGAAATTCGAAGGGATCGACCTGTTTGAGACTGGCGCTGTGAAAATGCGGGATTGCGTTTTAGCGGTTTCAGTTTTAGTCCATTTTGCGATGCTTCTATGCGACACCTAAAGGCCCTGAGACCAGTGGTGGTCTCAGGCACGCCCCGAGACCACCACTGGTCTCAGGGCGTGCCCCCGCTCATCAAAAAAGACAGCGTCAGTAATTTTTGCATGTGACGTGATGAATTCCAGACCCTATCTTCGGCATCTACTAGGAATGAAAGGACGTAAACATTAAATAGAAAATTATTTGCGCGTTCAATAATTAGGTATGGAAATATTGCAATTACAATCGTTCTCGTAACACGAAAAAAGTAGAAAATATTTAAAAAATTTCCTCTAATAAATTATTTCATATTTTGTACAAATCTTGTAATTATTTTGTATACCACGATTTTATTTCTCGTGAGACACAGAAAATTTCCGAATAGCCTTAATTTCATAATGACATGATGTTGTTAACATTACATTTAAATAAATCTTCTGAGACTCTTCGGTGTCTCATTTATTTATTTATTGTTGAATCTATTTTGACGTAAGTTAAAATTCTTTGTACCATTAGAAATGCGGCGAGGAGCGAATAAACGGTCAGTGAGTTGCTTAGAATGTACGGCGTTAGAAGCTTGACCGTGTGAGAATTTGACCAATGCGTTTGTAATTAAATTGAAAATATTCGCTTTGTGCTCCGAAGAATAAGTTAAGTCGTTGGTCCAGGATATTTCAGCCGTATTGGTGACAACAATCGTACAGCAGCTACCAGCCCATACTAAGCCAGAGTCAATGGTTTAGGCGTAAAGCCCTCGGTATGAGATAAAATAAAAAGAGGGTGGAAGGGTATGCGTCAACAGTGCAGTGATAACAACCTAATACAAATAAAACAATAATTTCATATATCAGACAATAAAACAGAAGAACCCAGTATGTCTGTACATTGTGGGTGTATATGAAAAAGAGAAATGGAATATAAAGAAAACAAGGATTTTAAAAAGTTGTGAATTGTGATTGTTCATTTATCTGCCCTGTTTGCACACATCTCTAAAATTACGGAGCTATTCACGTCTAGATAAAGCTTGGCTTGGAGCAAAATATAGGCTTTATTTCATTATTCATATTGGATGTCAGAAAAAAAGTTACCCCTATTTAAAAATCTATCCTGAAAAGTTAGAAGGCAAATAATAATTGTCAATGTTAACATTGAAGAACGTACAACAATCTTCAGAAGAAAAGAAGAAAACAAAACCCTACACTCGACCTTCTGACCACAACGACTTATTGGATATAAATAAGGGAGTGGGACTGGAGAGGAACTAATCTAGCGTACGAGGGAGAAAGTTATTTCATACGATAGGCAGGCGAAGCCGCGAACGGAATACTAGTCTTCAATAAATACGAAGTCTTCCAGATACGACGACCGCACACAAGGATTTCCGAGGGCAATCCGTCCAACAACGAGAAAGCCATCTCTCGCTAGCGGCGCACGGCGCTGGAGCCGCTCGAGTGTGAGCTAATTAGTGAGGTGTGTTGTAAAAAAAAGGCAACGGCCGGCCGACCGCGACGGGACCTCCGCAGGCGCCGAGCGCGTCCGGAAGGTGTCAGAATTCTAAAAAAGCGAGGCGCTAAAATGACGCGACGTGAGACACGGCGCGGGATCGGATAACCCCGCGCCGGCCATAGATAATGTTACGAGTTGATGATAACAATAGACGCGCCTAATGCGGTAGTCGCTCGGAACACGGTGCATAGATTGTTCCGAGGTTTACGAGTCTCGGTACAACAACGTAAAAAAAGGGTATTGCGATTAATGCTAGACCTGGACTCGGGCTGATGATTGATAGTGATGATATTATACATCTAATACCTTTGAACGAGCAATTCTTGTATATATAATATAATCAGAATCTCGGAAACGGTTCCAACGATTTAGTATTATTAATTAAATTTAGTATTAGTTTCGTCTTTATTCGTGATTTTAGGCAATGATTTAGAGTTAGAGACGAAGGTAAATTTAGCCATTATCGACAAGATTATAATAGCAGAGTTGGAAAATTGGGTGGTCCCAAATTTAAAAGAACCCGGTTCGATTCCACATGATTGATTTTTCAAGTTTCTTAATTTCTTTGTCTCAAGTTTCTTTTTTTATGGGAAAACGTCAAGTTTCTTCTTTTGTAAGAAAAAATTTTCTTTTTTTAAGAGAAAAACTATTATTGGGAGTAACTAACTGCTTTACCGACATAGCAACATTAAAACTACTTGACAATATATGGCGTTTTTAGCAACACTAAGCCAAATGTGACGATAAAAAATATACTTACGTAATTGATTGATAAATCTGTAAAAAATGACTTGTTTTTAAAAAAATATTAAACTAATTGTACTCGTGATTTTTTATTCAAATAACCAGTTCACATTTTATTATTATGTCGGTAAAATCGACAAATATTATTCACATTTCATCAGTATGCAAAACGCATCTAAATATATTTTCCAAAAAAAAAACACGATTTACCAAAAAAACGAGCGGAATTTGATCATTCAGGTACTTACATTTATGCTGTGAAAGAGAGAAGATTTGATTGGTAAAAAATACGTAGACCTGTATAATTACATACATACAATATTATGTAAATTTTAAAAATTGTAATTGTATATAAAAATGTTTACACAATATGTAAAGTATTGTATCTGAACATGAATTTGGTTCAAATACTACCAAGGGAGGCGTTTCAGCATCATGATATGATAACAGATTTATTTTATCTACACATTACACACGTACGAGATAATTTATGGAAGAAAAAGTTCACATAATAAATCGTAACGTTCGAAATAAAGACAACTCAATCGTTCACAATAAACCTTTTGCTTTGAACTCCTAAAAACGTTATTCACAACGTTTAAGCTCGTCTTTATCACTAAGGGATTACGCTCGAACGAAGGAGGAACACGACGGCATACGAAACAAACAGAGCAAACGGAAGGCTGTGTTTTAAACAGGAAAAACGAAGAATGCAAAGAATCCTCTCTGGTGTATACAACGAAACACGAGGCGAGCCCGACGAAAGCGGCGCGGGCGAGCCGGGATAGGCGGGACGCCGGGATATCTCCGACGGCAATAAGAACGGATTGAGATATTATGCTAATGCCTGATTGTATGCAGATCGCCGATAATAAGCGCCGGGGCGAATCAGCGGCGCGTTCGATCCGTTTACCATAATGAGTACGAGACAATAGCGGGCTTAATAAAGACGTTAGTCCGTAAATAGGCCGCGATCGCGACAGCGCTGGCGCATCGAAGATGGCGGAATCGCAGCTGTAAGCGCGGGGGGTTTTAAATTGTTCGGCCATTTGCGAACAGAGCGGGCGACGCCATTGTTTTTAGACGCCGATGATCAATAGAACAGAGACAATTACGAGCTGAGTATTGATAGTTGTAAATGTAAATCCTTTTCGTTTTTATTGATTCATGTTCGTTATAAAAAATTTATAAGTATTATGAATCCGAGGAATATTTAACCCGTAAAATAGGCTGCAATTTAAATAAACCATACTACTCTTTAGAGCAATAGGTAATAACCTAATGGTCAAAACGTTCGCTTACCACGCAGGAGATATTTCTGATACTGGTGTTCTAATTGCAACTAACAGATTTGCCCATGGCAAAGAATATCGATCATGATTTAAATTTAAATCTTCGTTAAAACCTCGATTTTATTACTGAACCCGATTCCTTCGCTATCTCTTTAGTTTTCTCTCGTTTTCGTCTTATATCTCCACTCCCCTTTTCTCTCTTTAAGCAAAGCAAGCAATAAATAAAAATAATGACGTAGCAGATAAAATAAAACCTTTGTTTTATCTTTATCATTATCTTTATAATGACTTTTAAATCCACTTTCTTCTACACTACTCATACATAATCACCATAAAAATTGCTCTTATGTTACGCAATGGTTTCTATCAGATATCAAAATTTAACAAAATTGCTATGTTCTGTCTCTATTTCTTTCATTAATCGGTTTAATGGTAGAGTTATAAGGAGATGTACAGGTAAAAAATAGACAGGCAAACGAAAAAAATGTAATTATAATGAATTCTGTCTGTAATCAAAATGTAAAATTTTGTCAAAATCGTTTCTGCCGTGAAAACGTGACAGACAGACAAAGTTATTTTCAAATTACAATAATAATATGGATATGGAGTTTGTAAAAAATTAAAACGATTAACCCTGCAAGCCATTCCTAAAATTTCCCATCCCAATGTCATTTATCGATGTGATTTTGAACTGTTTGAGTTATAAATATTGCCTATGAGTTTTTGAGCAACTGAAAAATTTTAAAGACGACCATCCCTAAAACTACTTACAAACTTCGAGCTCTGAGAGTTCAAAAATCTATCAATATTAAAGAAAAAAGCTTTCAACTACGTCATCATTTGAACGCCTCGTCCGATTTTGATCTTCTTTTCGAGATTTGCTGCGATTTTCTAAACAGAAAAAGAAAACCGAGTATCAAACATCTATCCACCAAGAATTTCACATATGATTTTGAAAAAATTGTGGTTTCGCATTTTTTGATAACGGTATCTTGCAAACGAACCCACCGATTCTGATGCGGTTTGAAAGAATCGACATTTTTTTTAAATGGAAGAACTAGTTAAGTTTTGGAATTTATTGCTAAAGTAGTTTCAATAGTATTCTAAAAAAAAACACTTTTCAAAACTTTATTTTCAGTCTCAATATCTCTTGAAAAAATGAACCGATTTTGATGCATATAGCAACGATAGACGTTGTTTATCAAGAACAACTAGATAGATTTTAGAAGCTATCAGTAGAACAGTTAAAACGCATTTCGATCAGTCAATCCGTTCAAAAGTTATAAGAGGTACACAAACAGACACGTACACTAATGCCCACACCCACGCTCACGCCCACGCAAACAAACACGCACATGCACACATACGCACAGTCGTAAACACTCGAAAAATTGTCAAAATGTATTCCTAGGACAATCAAACGATTTGAAGAAATCTCGATTTTCGAAAATCGAGATGGAAACAATAACTTTCCAATTTATGAAAAATTTTCAATTCCCATAGCAAGAAGCTAAAAATACATTACTTATCTATGTATCTATCGCTCGAATTAACCACCGACGAGGACATCGTGAGAAAACCCGATGAAGTTTCACCAGAGTGTTCAGTAAGTAATATGTGAAGTTCCCAACATAACACTCACTCCCTAATACCTTCTTCGCGAAGGAAACTGCCGAGTGGGTCTAATCACGGAGCTATGAACCGTTAGTACGCGCGCGCTCGGGTGCCAAATTGTGGCTTCATGAGCGAGTCAATGGTGTGCGTACGTATGAAAATATGTTCCGACATTTTGATGAATTTGAAGTGATGAAAGCATCGGTGCCGTTGGAACACAGAATTAAGAATGTTGTTGTTACGAAATATTTGAATGCAGTAGGTATTTTGATATAAGCGATACGTGCGTTGCAAGAGTGTGAGAGCTTATAGCAGTGTATTTTCATTTCACAAATAAACGAGGATGTCTGAAAACCAGACAACTCGGTGAGAAACGTCGCAGTTTGCCATAGGGGAGACTTTTGAAGTTTTGATTCCGTTCTTCGACGAATTTCAGAAATGCTATGAAGTCGTTGCTATATTTCAAAAACTTCACAATTATTTTCCTACATGCCTTTCATTTTTATGAGAATACATTCGTTCGCAATAATGATAGCAAGATAGGTATTGTAAGGTATAATACATAATCATGAATTATAAACCTTGATAGCATCACGTGCAATCGAAGACTGACGACTCATTGCTCTCGTGAATAAACATGCAATGGCATTGTTTGAATGCAACGATGTGCTGTATATATAATAGAAGGATATGATATAATCTCAAAAGACGTGTTTGATTCTATAAAATTTATGTGTTTATTTTTACACTTCGTTTTTATATGAAAACAAATATTGATAAATTAAATAAATAAGAAAAGAGATAGTAAAAATGTTGAGTACAATCATTGTTATAAAGAGATCGCCGACTTTGACAGCTAACTTATACGTACATTAGCGACAAGGGGAAGTATTTGGTGTGAATTCGATTTTGAAAAAAAGCCATTATCATCATATCTCAAGGTTTTGATGGCCCTGGAAACCATTCCGACTAACTTTAGAAGGACATCCATGTGTGTGCGTGCGTGTGTGTGTGCGCCTATGCCTGTGTGAGCTCGAGCCGTTTTGATTATATTGAAAAAATAAAATAAAAAAATTGTTTTTTTTTTCAAGATAACTTGGAGAAATTCTATGCAATCGATAAAAATCGATGGATTAAAAAATCCATAACAAAAAGTTTTGTACTCATAACATCGCGCCAAATGCCGGCAAGTGAATGAAAATCGAAATAAGCGTTAAAAATATATTGCGAATTACAAATTTCCAAAAAAACTTTTTTTTTTTTAGATAATATTAAGAATTTCCATGCGTTCAAGAGATATTGCAGATTGAAAATTTCCAAATAGAAAACCATTTTTTTAATGCCACTTTTTGGATATACAACCAATTATTTTTTGAACCTCTATAACATTTGTTGTATCTTTAAAAAATCTGTGTCAAATTCCATAAAAAAAAAAATCTAACGTTGTGTTCAATACCTATCACGCTTTCATCATTTTCAATAAAGTTTTTTTTTAAGAAAGCTTCAAAATTTCTCAACTTTTGACTATAGTATTTTTTTAGAATATATATTATCTTAAACTATTCTAACAATAAGTTACAAAATCTAACTAGCTCTTCTGCTTAGAAAGCAAAGTAGATCTTTTCAAATTTCATCAAAATAGGTTGGTTTGAACGAGAGATATCGTCAAAGAAATATTCGCAAAAAAGAAGATTTCAAATAATTCTAGTTGGATCGATGTTTGATTTCCGTCAACTTTCTTTGTTACAAACTGTGTCGAATGCCGCAAAGCAGATCAAAATTGAACACGCATTCGAGAGGTATCGTAATTTAAAAATTAAAAAAATGGCTTTCATTTAAATAGTAAAAATTTATTTTTTTAGTTAAATTTTCAATTAAGTGGTTGCTATTTGATCTAAAAGAGCTGAAAACGTAATAAAAACTGGATTTTTAAGTAAAAAGAGCTTGAAAAGGCATAAAAATCGATCTTTTGCATTCAAACACAATAATTTACTTATTGTGTTTGAATGCAAAAGAGAGAAATTCCTTCTTTAAAAAAAATTTTGCACGATTTACGTGAAGATGAAATAGTAAACTGTTCTTGGAATATTAACGACGTTTATTTCATAAATTATAGGTTTCAGATTTAAAAAATGTCAGGGCAGAGTAAGAGAAAAATTCTGATTGAACAGCCTTACGGGGCGATTGCGTACTTACGTTGGCATTATCTTTTAAAAATAAGGCACTATCGTGCAGACAATCGACCAATTTTTTGCCTTGACGAAATGTACCTATGTGCAAACGCTTCATACGGTGCCCAAATTTTGGCAATCTGTCAATGAGCCTGGATTTTTACGTCAGATAAAAGACAAACGTCTGATTATCGTTAATGCTGGCGACTAATGCTGGCGGCCGCACTGGTTTTGTGAACGGTGCGCTGTTAATTTTCAAATCAAACACAAAGGCGGGTGAGTATAATGACAGTATGACAGTACCATATACAATTTTACGTTTGCCACCATATCATCCAGACCTGAACCCCATTGAACTTGTCTGGGGTTACGTCAACGGAGAATTAGCAAAAAAACTTAAATGGAAATCTTGACGAAAAACAAGCAGCGATAGAGGTATTATTTTCATGGTACACCGCAGAACAATGGCGTAAATGTGATGATGAAGTGCAAAAAAAAAAGAAAATGAATATTAAGAGAATAGTAGAATACGTGAGGAATGATAGAATATTCATTTATTATTACATTACGAGAAGACTGAAGCGAAGATAGCGATGAATATGAGAATGATTCTGATGATGAAACAGATGACGAAGATGATCACAAGATAGAAATAGATTTTGAAAACTACTGATATTATTATGAGATTGTTTTCCGATTTATTTTGTTTGAACCTGCTATAAAATAGTTCATATAATACGGTTATTTTATTATATAATTTATCTACACTCACACCGTAATATCCTCATTTATGAATATCAAATTTATAACATATTTTATTCACGTAGATCTATAATAACTACATTTAGACACTGCAAACAATACCCACTTAAAAAAAAATGCATTAAAGTATTTTTTTCCATTATACCTAACACCCACTCGTCACACTAACAGACACTTTCGTAAACCTCTCAAAAAAAATATTACTGTAAAAATACTTTAGTTGTATTATCTGATATCTTGAGATATATCTTGTGATATTTGATGTCGTGTGTATTGGTAGTTACTAATGTCTCCGCCTATACTCCCCCCTTCCGCCGCGCTCGCCCAGGAACAATCGTTTTAAAGTTGCTAAACTATAACGACCATACAAGTATACTTTTACATATTTTATATATCAATAGCCTACAACCATTTACAACTGATTCCGCATCGAATGATCAACTCCCAATGACAATCCATCCAACTGTCAGCGCACGATAAACACCCGTACAAGCATACTTCTACATTTTCTGTATTATGAATAGCCTATAACAATTTACAAAAAAAACCGCGTCGAATGGTTATGGTCCCATGCCGTTATGTTCAGTAGTTTCCGAGATTTTAGTCGAAGAAAAACTATTTTAATTAGATATATATAATATAAATTGTGAATTTTTATCCAGTCAAAAGCCATAAGCATTGATATATTGTATTAAACGACAAGTCCACCTGTTGACGTTTGGTTTGGTATAAACGTATCTAGATTCTGTGTCCTAAGTTATAACCATTCAGGCAAGGAATATACTGAACACTTTATGAACACAACGTTACAGGAGTTTTCGATAACAATCAAAACTATCATCGTCCTTATATTTCTGGAACGTAATCCGTTTAACGGACACTACGAATCACCTTTAATTTTCACGACGAACTGGAGAAAATATAGCGACGCACTCGACGACGAGCGTTCGGCGAATTAAAGCCGGAGCCTCGAGATTTTCATGCAAACGCAACCGCCGACACTCAACGCCCCTCCCGAGCGGCGGACTATTTACGGGGGCGGCTTTGTCTTAAGCCCCCGTAGTGTTTGCGTTAAACGCCCTCTCGCGGTCGAGAGGCCAGGTCAAGGTGGACGGTTAATGTTCGGCCGCGTGCTGTGCTTTTGTTCCGTTTCGCGATCGAGGAGTCCATGAAGAGGGCGAGAGTGAGAGAGAAAAGGAAGTGTTTTTTTTTTGCTCCGGTTCGATATCAACGATTACGGTATATCACGGTAAATTAGTTTTTAAGGGGCCGTTTCTTCAGAAGCAGCGGTAATGGTTGCGGTATGTTCCGCAGATACTGTTTCATCTCTATATTTTGCATTTTTAATAGAGAATCTGTTCTTAATTAAAAATATAAGCATACCACGTATAGATTTAGGTGAATTACAGTTAGTATAGTCTTTAAAGATAATGAAACCTTAAAATGGTACAAGTATTTAATATAATTCTGTACAATTAAACGTGTTTTGTTCATTGGTTTTTAATGATTTTTTTTTAAATATCTATAACTTCTCATAAAATCTCCATCAACGATTTCCACAAAGATTTCTTTGTCCGAACGGAACGAACCAACACATCGTTGTAAAAGGTAAATACTAAAAACGGACGCATTGTTCTAAACAGATGAATATTCATTCAATAGCAGGGGGGATATTGAAATGCGTTATTATTGCGAGCAATTTCCCGTCGAGAATGTCTGCGCGGGAGTCGATCCGCCTCCCCTCTGCTATTGGCCGGTCGCTCGTACAGCGACCAATGGTAACGAAGCGGGAACTTCGGCGTATAATTTTGGCATAATTAGTCACGTACGCGGTATAATGAGGTGTGCGTGTGCTGGAACGTAAAAAAATGATGGGCCCGAATTTACATGGCGTCGTTGCGTCGAATTGATATTTTAGAGATTTCGACACTTTATTGACAATTTTCGTTATATATTTTAATATTGATGACTTTATTAGAATGAAAAACTATTCAGCGATATCTTCGTAACTTTCGACAGCAGACAAACATATATTTTAATGATAGTTTAGGGAAATAGAATCATTCATTATATAACTGATATTAATGAAGTAACTACGTTCATCCACAAACACACATACGAAACATCCTATTCCAGAAAATTCGTTATCAAGATAAACTCTCCGTTGCAAATTTCTTGATTATTGCATGTGATATATCATTCCATAATTTAGATGTGCAGATAGCGAGAATTGAGATAGTATTTAGATACAAATAAAAATATTCAACTTTAAAAATAACAATCAAACTATACTACAGCAATCTTGATATCATATTGAAGTAAGTACAGTGAGCATCCTAAATACGTACAGTTGATAAAATGTTAAAACCTGTCCCGTTCTAGTATTAATTACGTTCGTTTCTTTCTCTCGCGTCGAATATTAAAATCAAACGAGTGACCACTTCGAAGGCAGCTTAACTATCGAGAGGCGCACCACCACTAACGTGTTCGATACCAAATCGCCCGTGCGCCCGTACCTGTGTTGTGACAAATGTAATTAGACCGGACCGGCTGCACGGCCGACAGTCGGATTACTGTCGTCGTCCCGTAAACGACTTTCCTCGTACTTCTTATGCCGCTGTCGGCGGTCGGAGTGCGACCGAACTGTCAAAACCCGATTTAGAAGCGGCCCGCGCTCGTCCGCGACGGGCGAAGCTAGCCGGCTCTGTTTACGGGCCCGACTTCTTATGTTTTGTCACTGCAGGTGTTGTCGTATAATTACTTTGTGATTTAAAAGAGAATATCAATCGCTCGATATTTATGCCATCGCATACAATTATTATAATCAATACGGAGAAGAATTACGTATTGTAGTTTCATTGCAATTGAATATTGACAATTGCAAAGACTAGTTTAAAAATGTGAAGACGTAGAAAACTCTGGAGTATCTAGATAAGACGTAGGTACCACAATTGATTTTGTAATGCTATGTTCTCTTACAACATCGCAAGTTATTGTAGTAGCTACCTAGCATAGAGATTGTATTGTTCACACAAATGCAAGTTCTTCCAAGACATAAGTACTTTATAAAACAAGCCAGACAGAAAATCTAAACAATATGTTTCCGATATATAATAGATATTGCCTATATTACCTAGCAATAACTAGCCTTGTGTCGATGAAGTAGGCCTTAGAATACATTGTTTTTGTACTTTGCATCGGTTAAACGGGACAAACTTACTTCCAAACGAGCACAGCCCCCACGAATATGCCCAGGACGAGAACTACCGAGCAAAGCGCGATGACGGCCGAAGTCTGCAGCGAGGGTCCCGAGTGGTTGTATGCGTCTATCTTCTGAAAATAAAAAAAAAGCATTCTTATTCTATGCAAAAATCTTCTAAAATTCATTCTTCCGAATTGTGACAGATATATTTGATAATGGCGCACTAAAAGGAGGTTAGTAAAGCGTTTTCTTTTTCTCCTAAATAATTATTTATAAAGTCGTTTTTAATTAAATTACATTTTTAAGAATATGAAAATCATCTTATGTATTAGAGATAATTTTTATTCTTCCAATTTAAATTTATTCATCCTAAATGCATACCATTTTTGCCATTAGATATAAATTATTAGTTTATAGATTAGACCATATTAATAGAAACCAACTAAAACATAAATTGTCAAATAATGATTAAATTCACGCTTTACAAACAGTGTAAGTTACAGAAAAAAATATCACTATTTAGCTTACGCCATTTGTACCGGAATATAGTTGTTTGGTCATTGTGCGCGGGGAACACGGACATTGCACGCGGAGCAATTAAAACGTCCAATATCGTAAGGCAACGCGATAAATTACGTGCGCGCGAGTTAAAAAAATACCTGTTTATTTACATTTACAAAATCAGATATTTGACGAAAATCATATATAGTAAAATTGCGTACGATTAATGTTATAAATGATAATAGATATAACTAACAGTGATGTGGATAACTAGGTACTAGAGATGAATCTGCATCAAGTGAAATCATTGAAAAAAGTAAAATAGAGACTATGCAGTTTTTTTTTATTCATATTTGTGTTTTTATGTTGCAGTTTACATAATATTGAATCGCACAATTTTGTTAAAATACTAAATATAAAAATGAATAAATAATATGTATAAATTTACAATTAATCTCTATTATTTCACACATTACAAGAACTTCTTTATTATTTTAATATGGCGGACCCCTAATTTCCCGCTGTATCGTTGTATTAGTAATATTTTTTATATGTATTTTTATTTTTTCCCTTTGAAATGCACATATTATATTTAATATATGCAAATCGTGCGATGTTTGTCAGTTGCGAGCTTGAACAGACGGGAATAATGTACTATTAAACAAATAATGACGTGAATTTTCCCTTCAAAGTATTTCGTAGTGCTATTTACAAATTGTAATCAAACTGTACAAACTTCAAGTCGGCAAGTTAAACACTTAGAGGTGTTAGGTAAGTAGACTTATCCACAATAATCTCACACAAATGTTCCTTAACCACATTTGTTAGGATTTGGGCTTAAAGGGTAGAAAATGATTGAAATTGACATTCAACAATTGAATTGATTTTAACCGGAACCAAAAAGCAGAAATTAAATGTCAACAAGTGAAAAACTTATAAATTTATATATGACTTAAAAATATAACAAAATGAAAAATAGAGATAATTCCTATATACCAACCCATTTAGCCTAAATTTTGTAATATGTAAAATTAATTTAATCAAACACATATTTTTTTCTCATGATTATTATCACATCACATAAGCGACTTATTTACTTTCTAATTTAATTTTCGGTGTGCCGACACGACACGAAGCCCCACCGTAGCAATTAATATAGCCGGCTCGTGGGGGCAGGGGGCGTCAAGGTGTTCGAGGGTGTACGCGTTCCATATATTAATATTTCTGGTCGAAAAGAGTCACGCGAGCTAGCTCTGACGGGGAAAAAAAAACTCATTTTGATACAATGGGGCCTTTTTTGTGGCGACCAGCGCCCCATCTAAGTGGTTATTTTTTATGATACATGTATAAAAGTGGTCATGTCGGCGGTGAATTTTATTATTATTATATAGCTGTTAATTCTTACATAATTTAGTTGTTTATAAAAAAATATTTATTTGTTTTTTTATATGTTTGTTTTTGCAATATTTATTTGAGAATCAAAAATTTTAGTGTATTTTAAGAAACTTCTAATATGATGTGGTGGTATATTTTTCAATACATGTTTAGCCACACAAAATTTAAGAACACTTAAAACGTTTTTCATATATGTATTATACATATTTTTAACAGTATATATTATAGATGTATTATGAATATATGAACACCCGAAAGCGACGATCTTGCATGAAAAGATTGATGGATGTCAGTGAGCCAAGAGAGATATGCAAAGATCGTACCATATGGAAATTTATAGTCTCTGCCTACCCTTCTGGGAAATAGGCGTGAGTTTATATTTTTTATAATCAACATCGACAAGTAAACAACATTGAGCACCACTATCGGTGTGTCAGACCGTACACTATTTTGTCAGACTTATCTGTGATCAGCAAAAAGTAAGGTATTAATGATACTAATATATTGTAATAATTTACAATGAACAGAGACGCCATCTATTATTTCAACTCTAAGACATTAAACTTTTAATTTTTTGTATTCCCATTAGCCTGAAAACTTCAATGGAAAACGGATACCAATCTAAACTTCAAACAAACTAACAGCTCTTTTGTGTAGTTTAAGCATTTGTAACTCCTTAATCTGTAAATACTTACAGTTACAACAATGACTTAAATCTCATGACCTCAATTTTAAAACATTCTGCACCGACACTGTCGGCCTTGAAACTCTAATATTTCGCAAGTGTCATTTTGAAAGTGCAGTTTTAACTATTGACGGTTAAGTAGTACTCCTAACAAACGACTCTTCGGGGAGCCGCAGGTTACAATGGGCGGCGGTGACGGTTTACTTTCCGATGGCCCGCATCCTCGTTTGCCCCGTATGAACCCCAGACTATATTACAAAATGTTTTAACATATTAAACGATGTCGTAATTAGACGATCTGCGACGTAAATCGGAGATAAGTTCCAGTGGATCTCTCTTCAATGTACTCTACTTTATCACAAAAGACGTATATTTGAAACACAGAATTTTGGTTAAAATACAGCAAAGGAAAGCGAGTTTTTAAAATTTGCAACAAATACATATGTTTTATATATAAATAGTAATTGACAATTTTAATTCCCAAATGAAACATGTTGATTTTGTACAAATATGACATACGGTGCTTATAAATAATTCGTAATTTGAAGACATCTCAATATAGTGATGGTTTATTGTTTTTCTTTCGTTTTAGCTTCAGCATAAACGTTTTCAAAAATCAGTTCACTTATTATTTCCCATCTTTTAGGTGTTTTTTCTTCACATCAAAGGGATTCTTTTCTTTCTTTAAAAAACTAATATGTTTAAATATCTATAAGAATATAGATGTATGTTCAACAGATGATAGAGCTAGGAGCGATAGGTGAAAGCGATGTTTGTCACGCATTAGAGACGAGAGAAAAGCCAACACGCATACGTATTGGCATTTCTCCTGTCTCGAATATCGTGGGTTGAGGTTCGACCATGTATCAATGTATTTTTCTAAAAGTAAATCCATTTACTCGTTCAAAAACACCAATAATCTCATTAAAAGTGAAGAAAAAAATCATCAGAGAGGACAGAAAATACGGAGGGTATAAAATCTGGCTATTTTATTCTACCCATTGGGCGTTTTTATAATTTTTACCGTAAAGATATCACCGTGGACGTTCACGGCCCGTCCTCTTATACCGTGACGATATCGTGGGAGTCCGGTTTCCCTGTAAAACCGTCGCGGTATTTTTGCGATGTAGTGCGTAGTTGCAAGATCTATGTTGATGTGCGAGTGGTCAAGGTCATAAATCCGCGTTCCGCGCCTCCCGCTCGCTTGGGTCCATGCATTCCTGTCGCAAGTCAGTACACTAACACAAGTTAGAGCACCGACCTACTACCTACCTTACTAGTAGGTCTTACCTACTGGTAAGGCCGCTACTTACTGCTACTTACTAGTAGGTAAGTAGAGGTTTCACCTACTAGATATTATTTTTTTGTTTTGATAATTGAAAAAAGCATTTAAGTATGATGTTATTACTTTAGTCGAACGAGTAGAGAAAAGGCCTTGTTTATGGGGTAATTGAAAAATTGTGGTGGATCGTCTTTCAGTTTTTTGAATAACATATAGAATGTTCCTTCATAAAATATTTCACTTTTAGCAGCAGATGCTGCAAAAATATTCTAGTTATTTATTTTTTTTTACGTCTTAAATACAGTAAACATAGAAGATGCAGTCGAAATCGGTTAATGACCAGGAAGTCCGCACTCTTCCAATATAATGCACATGCACACATGTTTTTCAATGTCTACGGCATGAAAATTATATAAGCAACATTACCGTGGACGTCGACGGCCACGATAACGTGACGTGCAGAATTACAAAAGCGACCATAAAGTTGAACGGAATCATTCCGGTAGGTATACGGTACAGTTTTTCTTTTTATTCAACTCCATTCATTATAGATCGCTAATAATCCAGTAGATCGATTTAAAAGATAAACTTTTAATTATTTATAGTCAAATTACAATCTGGCACAAAATGCAGTCATGTCCGAACTTATTTCCACTACCCTACCATTCCGGTGTGGCTTTATGACATTTTGCGCCTGTGGTCTCCGGTAGTCATGATTGATAGCCAACTTCATACTACTTTTATTCTTTATAGCAGATATTTGAGGGAAAACCCGATAGAAAGTGAAACGAGACCTTTAATAAAATACATGGTAAACCACTTATACATTAAACATTTTTTTAGATCAAAAATACCACACCAATATAATTAAAAATTTTACTACGAATTGCCACAATCTGAGGTCGTTTATAGCCGTTTAATTTATATTTCTAACTTAACAATGCAGTACAATGATATCAAGGTGATTGATAAAAAACCTAGCGTCCAAGTTACACCATTGAAAAAAAATAAAGGTCGAAAGCAGGGATGCATCCGATACCGATACCGATACCGATATATCGGCGATATATCCGATTTACCGATATATCGGTATCGGGGATATTTTGATAGCCGATACCGATCCAACAACATTTCAAATTCCGCGCGCTTTAAATTACTAAATGTAAACGCGCGCGCTTTGCTTCACTGCAAACGAGGCACGAAACGAACGGTCAATGCTCGGGAATTCCCCGCGAGTTTTGTCTCACACACTCTTTGTACTTTCGCTCACTGTGCTGCTTTTGCATACCATTGCGCTATAGCGATTTTGTTGGTTATGTTAGAAATTATAAAATACAGAATTACAGTTGACACATCATATTAATTGATTAAATAGTTGTGTGGTGAATATTTAAACATTTCAAAGACCTGTCTACAGTGCTTACGAAAATTATGTGTCAACTTCAAAACACAAAAGCACTATTTGGAGCCATTTTGAAATTTCGACGTTGGATAATTCCAAAGCAACATGCCTATATTGTAAAGAAATGTGTCTCGAGGTACCAATTTAAAGTTATAACACGTCAAACTTATGGATCCACATGAAGAGGCACCATAATAGTGAATTGGACACCGCTTCGACCCTCAAAACAACTACTCAGAAAACCAAGCGCGACGAGGAGGGCGGTCTACAACCACAACCAAAGAGACAAGCAACTTTGTCAGAGATAATCGATAAGAAATCACTTTTATGTCGACGACGACGTTCGGGCAAGATATAACTCTCAATTGCTGGAGCAAATATAGTGGATATGGAGCCTTTGATTTAGTAAACAAAATAGGCTTCCAAAGATTGATAACTGTGTCCAAAATATAAAATGGTTTCGCGGTTCCACATTACAGAAAAGTCATACCAGAAATGTATCAGCGAGTGAGAGCTAAAGTACTAGAACTATTAAAGGACCTGCCGCATATTGTGATAACCACCGACATCTGGACAAGGACTCTTCTTCGCAATCCAATGATTTTATTAGCTTGACAGCACATGGAATCACTGCAACTTTGAGTACAAAAGTTACTGTCTTAGTTTTGCCATCGATGGATCGCACACAGGTATAAACATTGCAAGCAACCTCAACAAGGCTTTTCATGATTGAGATAAGACCGAGTTCGAGCTATAGTTTCTGACAACGCAGCAAACATTAGTGTGCTATAAGAGAGATTCAAGAAACGTATAATGTTGTACCTGTAAAGTGTTTGGCTCTACTCATTGCAACTGGTAATCAAAGCCAGGTTTTTAAAGATGATAAAGTCAAAGAAATGATAACCAAAGCAAGGTCTATTATAGATTTTAGTCATTCCATGAGCAGCAATAAGGTATTAAAAGAAATGCAAGATACCATAATATTGCCAACCATGTCTTAATACAGGATATATCTACACGTTGGG